>KV745147.1:0-38125 GCA_001692735.1 Lepidopterella palustris CBS 459.81 | reverse complement strand
AAAAAAAAACGCTTGGCACGCGCTCTCGCGTATGCCCAGGCAATGTTGATTTTTCTTCATGTCAAAGATTGCTGGGGTGGGTTTTTGTCGGAAGGCTGGGTGTTGAGGAGGTAGAGGCGCGGGAGATGGGGATTGTGGAGGGGTTGGAGTTGGGATGGTAAAAGGAGAAACGAGAATGGAGATGCGGGGGGTGGGACGCTAGGGGGGGGAGGTGGGGCTAAAGCATCTGGGTCAGTTAGAGGTTATGCGATCGGCCATGGTTTCTCAACGAGTCGAGGTGTTGGTTTGACGTTAGTTTGATTGTTTCTTCCATGGTCGAGTGTGTGTGTGTGAAGGGCGTTTGCCGGTGGCTCCCGAAGCTACTATGGCGAGGCGGGAAACTCTTTGGTTCAAGAAAGGGACGTTATCACAAATAGTAATCGCATGGTTCGTTTTGGGGGATGGGTAACCCTTTTATTTGTGTATTGGGATCATTTTTGTCGTTCTTTATGAAGAATTCAGACCCAAACGTCAAAACTCCTAATAACAATCTAGCGGGTGATCTAAGCCTCCCAAAAGCCAAAGTTCCTGGCCATAGTCAAAAAACAGTGATTTAAACCTCAGACCCCGAACGCGAGAACTCCATAGTGGAAAGGTAAAGGAAAGCGATACAATCAAATCAGCACACTAGTGGGCTGAGGCCTGCCGTTAGGTCTCGTGTGTAAGCGCGAAAGCGAGCGCTTACTTCTTCGAAACGATTTCGACGGTGAAAGCCGGAATGTTTGTGATACGAGTAGCCTCACACTGGAGTGGACGGTTGGTATAGTGTATCTCAGATGTAATTGTATAGCTTCACTTTTACGCCCTTTGCCAAGCGGCAATATGCATCGTCAGCTCATAATGTCTCTGGTAATAATATGCGCTTTGGAACAGCTTGCGTTGTGTTGATGACTGTAAAAGAACAATCACTATCTGCACCAAATTTGCATAAAACAGACGTGTTGCTTACATGATGTTTGCATTCTCAGTTGAGTTTAAAGTGGCAAGAGTGTGTAGAAGATGAAGATGTATCGACGAAGTTAGGAGAAGTACGCTTTTACAGAGAGGCGAAAATGATTATCCGCTGCTGACCGACTAATCGTTGTGCTTTCAAACTGCCGTTGTTGACCATGACTTCCTGTACGTGTCCACAAGCGGAGGTTTTGGCAATGCTTCAGTGGCGTCGATTGTGAGAGAACAATGCCTTTGCGCATAGGATCTACACGGCGCGTAGCCTTGGCGTTTCTATCGCAGAACCTTCAAATATTTTGTCGCTGGGGTTTTTGGCCGCAAGGGGCAACTTAAGCACCAAGCAAATACTCATTTTTGAACCCCCCGTATAAATCAGAGCGGCGGTCCTCCTGGCTAGATGTTGGGACTCCTGAAACTCCGGTCCAGCGTAAGACAATGAAATAGCGGTTGGCTATATAAACCTATTTTCAGCGTGCGGGATCTCCACAAGACTCAAATTAGATCCACTGTAAAATCTTGTAGAGTTGCAGCAGAAAGGAACTGGGCTCAGCCTCAGTATAGCCGCTGGTAGAAGATAAATATATTTGAAGCCGATTTTTGTAGAGGTTTACAGTTTTCCAGGTAATTTGCACTGAATCAACCCGGAAAGTAATAAGGCTCATTTACAGACAAATCAAAATCATTGAGATTGGTGGCGACGAAGATGAATATATGCAGGGAGAATATTCGTGTGGAAACGGACAGAAGCCAGAAATTCCAAGCAAACTGAGGCATTTGGCAGTCTATTTATTTTCTTTCTCACCGTTTGAAACACTATGTCCTTGTCTAGAGTATGGAAAAAAGGTGCTTAGGACTTCGGATGAGCTAGGGGAATAGTTTGGCAGCGGCTGGAATTCCACAAACCGCTCCTTGCACTGAATGTTTGTCCAGAGATGTAGCGCTCAGCATAAAAATGGAGGGTGGTGACATGTATGTTTCAGTGCCTTAGATCTGAGTTGAAGCTGAGGAGAACGGTGTTCTGCGAGCGCATCGCGCGAATATTCTGCTGGGTTGTTCTCATATCGGAACATCTCATATAGCCTGATGGAGGAGTTCGCGGATACTGGAGAGGAAAGATCTCGCAGGAATCACGAGTAGGTATTCTACGACAGATAGGCCGCTCAAGCAGAAGCAGTGGGAATCTACGGTGGAAGCATGCCTCTCTTTCTCGCCCAAGGATGTGCGAAATTTACCGATTTGAGGCCTTATAAAACACCTAGGAACTGCCAAAAATTCAGTAGGTTGCTATAGCATCGGCATTTTGCTCTATTGGCCATTGAGAGGGCTGGTATGGCGTTGTCGTTGTGACGCAGGGACTGGCGTACGATGAGATGTCTACCACTCTATGAGCAGTACAGGTCGTGTGGCGGAGAAGATTTTTAATCAACCTTGGCCCAAGTAAGTTCGAACCCGTACACTGTTCGCCTGAGGAGTTCATCCTGATGAGCGTAAGCGTCTGGAGATAGTCATTGTGTGCTTGAGATAGCTTACGCCAGGATCTTCCTCGAACATGGCTTTCTCCATGACCCTTTCGAAGATCTTGTTGACATTGAATCCACCCCCGCGAGCCAGATCAAAGAAAGCTAAATCTTTCTGAAGAAGCCACGGTCGGTAAGGAGTGAAAAACACGAGCGACTTGGAGGCAGGTGACTGCTTCATTGTCTCTTGGACGGTCTTGACAAGTTTACCGTGCTCGGAGTGATTAAAGAGGAGATCGGCAAGTATGACAACATCGAAGCCTTTGAAACTGTTGGCCTTGGAGAGATGGACGGCAAGTTTTTCGATAGGAGCACCCCAGAGGTATCCCTGAACGTGACTGATTAGCCAGGTGATGTCATGCATTCAGTTGAAGACCCTCACCTCTACTTCGATATTACCATCACTGGGAAGAAGGCTACAGTGCGAGATGTTGTACTGGAGATTTTCTACAAGTTCGGCATCCGGATAATCGGTCACGACGACTTGTGCAGCACCATTGATGGCGCAAACAAGGCTTGGAAGACCACTACCAGCACCCAGCTCCAGCACGGTCTTATCTTTGATAAGACTACCCGCATGTTCTTCGAGGTAAGTAGAGAGTGTTCGACCAGCATTCCACAGGAGATGACCCTAGTACAATTAGACTTGTGTTTGGTCAATAAGAGCGTTTTATAGCATTGAAATGCCTACAGATCCAGTGGATATTAGAAGCACACGATGAGGATGTAGCAGGAAGAGATAGACCAAGAATAGAGGAGATGAACAATGAATCCACCAAACGCATGGAAAATATTTGACGGAGAGATTGACGGGTTGATCTAATGGGCAATCGGCAAAGAATGTTGGTCTCTCACCCATAGAGGACTGTGCCCAACCAGGCGAACCTGCAGTTCTTCCCCAGATATCAAAGAATGAGTGGCATACGTCGCGTTCTTTTCAGGCTGATAGAAATCGGCGGGCTCCTCGAAGATGTCGACGGTGTCGTCTTCGGGTTCGGAGGAGGTCATAATACGTACGCTCGGAAGACTTTCTTGCCGAACCTTCAAAGCCGTCCGTAGGCTCAAGTGCGCTGCGCTGAAAACGCAGCGGTCCTCTGCTAACTTGGCGTTGTAGTAGGAGACGTTGATTTCCAAGGCTGGACGCGGGTATGGGCTCGGAGACGGGAGATTTTTCGCGATGTGATCGCTCAAGCACCAAAGCGAGTTGAAGCTAAGCCATGTGGCGCAATAAGGTGGCGTAGATTCTTTTGACCCTCTCCATCAACAAAGAGACCAGGTAGTCACCCTCACCATCACATCAACTATCTTGCCACCTCCCAGAAGAGCCATACGAACATCTTACATCAGCCGTCTCATCCATCTGGTACTCTTCGGTCAGCGCGCGTAGATATGAACACGGGGTTTTTTCCACTTGACGCTAAACCCAAAAAAACTTGCTCACCTGCATGCCCAGGAGCATAGATCGAACGAGGCAGCTATTCTCTCACGGTTCCCCTCAACCTCCAATTCAACACATTGCTGAGTGCGCAACATCAGGAGCAACATCAGGAGCACCATCGAGTTGACTGCTGTGTCCTGAAAAGAGGACTTCTCAAGTTCGTTGCTGGCTTGAGACTCCACATGTGAGGCGACCTACCACAAGATTCGGTCAAGACTTTGGGAGACCTTTTTGGTCTTTTTCTGCAACCTCATATCATCGTCGCATAATAACTTGCTCTTTTCTGCTCTAACTACCTCAATCTCCCACCCCCGGCCAACCATTGTTCGTTCTGGAGCTGAACTCACCCCGGCCCAGCAAATTTTCATATCGAAGTTTTGTATCTACGACGTCAGATTGAGCGCCAACCGATTTATAGCCTGCTTAGCAGAAGCACAAGCCGCGACCCTGCAGCTCGTGCTCGTTGTGCGGCAGAAGCCCGTGGGTATGTCTCCCAGCCCACAAACAAATCCTTCCCGAAGTCCCCTCGTTCGTAACCGCCGGCTCGGTTGAAAGCGCAGTCATGCGCTTGTGTCGAATTCCGTTCTGCTTTTCCAGTATAGAGGAACCACAGCTCACAGAATGGCAGGCCTTCTGACCGACCTGGCCTTGATGAGCACGTTCCCCTGTCCTCTGATTGCTCGCAGTCATGTGGTTCGACGTCAATGGAGAGAGAAAGAAAGTGGCATGGTGAGTCTTATCACCCTCTTTTACACTTCTCCCATTCTCTCCAACTCTTCTATGTTTTGCATTCCATGCACCCCAGCCACCAATACCTCTAATTTGCCTTCAGCGGCCCGTGTATCCGTGGCCATCGCTCTTCAAAATGTGACCACAAGGATCGTGTTTTGATGGAAGTTCGAAAACCTGGTCGGCCTCTCAGTAGTTGTCCTCACCCGTCGGGATCTTGCAGTTGTGAAAATAGGGTGATAGGTTTTACCATTCCTAAAAGTATGTTCCTCTGACCTTGCCCACACTGCCAACTAATCAAATATCTTGCAGTATCTGAATGCGGATGTCCCGCAGGCCGTTCCTCAGGAACAGGTTCAAGTACTTCAGCGTCGCCAGGCAGCGCAAATAGGGTACAGAAGAACCGGCACAGAAAATCCGTGAGCTCTTTCACTCCAGCTACAGTAGAGAGAGCCATCAAAGCGGATGAAGATGCACAATCGAGAGCCTCATCGCAGGTCACCAAAACACCAACCACCTTCAGCTTCCCCCCCTCTGAGCGAACTTCAAGTAATGGAGGGTCACCGGCGTCCAGCACCAGTTCAACACCCCGTATTAATCCAGCGCTTCCGCGCAGGCAAAGCTGCGACTCGGCCGTACAATCAATGGAGGCGAAGCCGCCGAGGAACGACGTGCAAGAGCAGATGTGCACCAGGGTTCCCTCAAATGGCTACAGGACAGTTATGGCAAAACCTACAAAGGAAGCTGCAGTTTCAGACTGCTGTAAGCCAAACCCTGCCAAGCAGGAGCCGGAACCACTACCGAGGAAACGAAATGGCGGATGCTGTGGCAAAAAAGCTAGCGAACCACCAAAGCAGACTCCTGTGAAGAAGTCTTGTTGCTCTGGATCAATGCATGACTCACAAGCTGAAGTGCTTAGCCAGATGGACGCTCAGAACCCTAGTGCTTACGAGTTGCCTTTGTCTAATAGCCAATTTTCAGGCTCGAAATCGGCAGAAACTTCAATTCACGGTCAGATGGTATTCGGAAACCAACCATTTGTCTTCAATAATCACACCGACAGAGACGGGATAAACCCAATGTCACATGGGTATGGCTTCGATGCGCCATTATTCCATCCTACAACAGTCTATCAACCCCACCCAGCATCAAGCGTGCCTGCGGCTCATCACCCGACCAATGGCACTAAAGGCAGCAACATGGAACATAATTGTCATTGCGGCGACGATTGCAATTGTTTCGGTTGTGCCGCTCACCCTCACAATGCGACGATGACGCAATACCTGCTTGAAATGGATAACTATATGAGAGATGGAAGCACAGGAGTATTGTCGCCATCATCGTGTGACGTCCCTGCTTATCCACACCAGCCTTCATACGTTTTGCAAAAGTATCAGGTCTTCCACTTTGATCATAACGCTCAGGCGCACGACTTTTCGAGAGTTCCCGCTCCAACATTACCATATCAAAATATCAACGCCCTCATGGGCTCCTCAGGGAATACAAATGCATTTTGGCCACCGAACAGCTTGCCCATGCCGGTGCAGGCGACATCGACGTCTGAATTTGATCAATTCAACCTGCATGATCAAAGTCACAATGGACCTAATTTGACCTACAAACAACAAGATTCCGAAAGTAGCCCACTTTTCCAAGACAGCCCTGGAGATCAGGATCACGACGAAATGCCGACGCTGTCTCCTTCGTCTTTCTTCTGGCAAACTCTTATTCTTCCAAGCTGCAACGACGCCACTGGGTCATGTCTATGCGGAGACGGTTGCGAATGTGTTGGTTGCCTCACTCATGGAGGCCACAACGGTGTCGCTCTGGAAACTCCAACCACTCTTGGGGCGAATGATTTCCTCGAAAACGTGAGCATGCCGCCGGTTAATGGTCATCAAATAAATTTGGGCCAGTACGTCGCGCACTCATACATGGACGGGCCAACTTGAGAGTATTCTCCAAACTCTCCCTCATTACCCCGGGATGACATGGGTCATCCTTGCTCTCTCCACTCCTGCTTGTGATTATCTGAACACTTTCGTGCATTTTGCTTTCCAGCTGCACCTGCTAATCCGGAAGCACATACCGCTCAACATCGTCTCGAAAGTTGGGTAGATACAGCGCAATTCGTCCCTTCGAAATACAAGACACGCTGATGTGATGCACATTGAGCCAGCCAGATATAGCCGGCTTTGCTTTAGGCCTGTGCTTTGCAAGCCAGGCCTCTGCTTTTCATGCCGTTACCAATTTTGCTCCAATTGTGGTTTCTACATTTTTGGCAGTACGTAAATGGCGTAAAGATTGCATATCTTGCGTCGGAGAGGATATACCCTTTTAGACATCTTCCCTTTCTTGTTGGACTCTACTGCTGGTGTTGCGCGCATACATTACGCGCTATAAACCGGGAGATACACTCATGTCTGAATGCATATTCATTTTAGGCTCTCCCACTGGCGTGGGGAGCATATATCTGCTATACATATATATATATACATTTCATGCATGAATGAGAACGGTCTCAAGCGGAGCCGGTGCAACCCTCTCTACTTATACATACATTCCACTCTTTCCGCTGCCGATTCATCTTATTCGCTACTACCACGCACAGTAGCCATGAACTCACGCAAGGTACCAGGCACGTGAGCACCTCTCAAGACCAAACTATTTCCCGACTTCGCCGGGGTATAGTATCAAACCTGAACGTCCATCGCTCTTTATCTTCCCACCCGCACTATAATCTAAGCCTGTCACTCCGAAGAGCATCCAGGGGGCCTTTAATTGGGGGCTAAAATTGGGGGCTAAGTGTCCAACCTAGAAAATACAAGACTCCAAAAGATAGAGGAGGAAGAGACCATGTTAATAGGTTTCCTGTTTTCACCAAACGACGGGACGTCGTGATTGCTGGTTTTCTGTCTACGACTAGCAGTAAATCAGCAATCTGGCAACATCGTTCCTCAATGGGGAAACTATGGGATTTCGAAAACAAAGCGAAACCGCGGCGGCAGTATGATTCATTTAGAGTGTGGAGTCCCCCCTATGGGTTTTCCGGGATGAGGAGGCTAGAATGGCTTCTTGCCGTTGATATCGGTGGAGTTTGCCTTTGTGGAATGCTGATGAGACCGATCGTTGAGTAAGAGGAGTGAAGACACTGATGAACACCGCGAATGGGTGATGCTGCCCTTCTCCCTCCTACTCTTAGATATAATGGTGAACGTTCCATTGCACTCCCCAGACCGTTCCATGGAGGGTTCATGGCCATGGAGCAAGCAGCTGCCGCAAACGTCTTTCGTATATCAGGACGTCTCTCCGCACGTCTTGATCCTCATCGACACACGTTCGCAGCCCAGCTTGCAGCAGCAGAATCTTTTCACCTACTGCTGTCCCTGCTGCCCAGCCTGCGCCACCAATACAACGTTGTTTACAACTACCCCTACCCCCCCTCTCTCTCTCGTACTTGCTTATCGTGGCCATAGACACACCTAATTTCTCGTTCCCCCAATCCCCCAAATCTCGGAACCACAGTTTGAAATAGAGGGCAATGGTTATTCCGAGTCATAAAGCCCATCTCGTAGTCTTTTTAGTGTATTCCCACGCTCTTCCATGGGCGCGGGATATCTCTTCTTGCTTCCACCACCCATGAAGAAAGGTGAACCGTCGTTGATCGATTAGGAAATCGCTGCAGCCATGGCAACGAGAAGCAAGAAGAAGCTCCACGTTTTATACCCCAACCGCGTGGCGTTAGTAATGTCAGCCCCGCGCACCCCTTCTCGGCCAACCGCGCTTCACTGCACGTGATTACCGGGCGCTCCTCCGGCGTCCGGCCCACTGTCCGCCGGCTATGCGCCGATGTCGGCATCCTGAGGCTAGCTTTCCTGCATCACCATCACTCGAAAAAGCTTCATAAAATCGCACCCGATCATCCACCCAACCCTAATCGTGTTTCCAAATACGCAATGCAAATACGACACCCGAAGCTCCCGCACCTAACTACTCGGCAATTGAAACCTGCCCCCACACCTTCCTTATCTCGCCTAGCCGCCTTCCCCACCAACCATTTTTTAACATCACAGATAGAGATTCCAGATTGTACATTCAAACATGTACACAGCTTATCACTATCAGCATACAAGCCACCCGGTAACCGCACAGTAACACAGGGCAGGACTGGAAGGCAGCAGGATCTGCGTACGTTACATAAATACCATTCATCATGGAGATTACACGCGCAATCTCAATCATGCGGACATATCAAAGAAGCGCATCCTCTCTTCAAAGGGCAGAGTTTTGTGTCGCCCATTCAATATCGCTCATCTGTTCTTTAATTTTAAGCAGCAGCAGCAGCAGCAGCGAGGACGATGAAAGGAAAGTACGTCGATGATTCACCGCCGGGGGAAGTGGGCCAGTATGGAGGAGCGGCGGCGATGTATCATGATGTTGATGTATTTGGCCATGAGGAGGGGCATCAGGTGGGTTGGGTTTCTAGTATTTCTAAGAGTGAGGAGAAGTAGTCGAGCTTTTGAACAAGTTCAAGACGGCAGAGATCCTTTTAACCTTGGGAGATTCTGAAGGCGAGTATTGAGGCTGGCCTGGAAAGAGTTCAGCTCCAATGCTTTCAAAGACGAGACTCTATACTTCCAATACCGTCTCTCTTTTTCCATCGGCCGTAGAAGTCGTCTCCTTAGTCACTCCCGTCCAACAGCACCTCGAACTCATATCCTTTCCCAACAGATCAAATACAAAACCCTCTCCTGGCAACTCGTTTCCATCCTCATGATCGCCGAAATCGTCTCCAACGGCATGCTATCCCTTCCCTCCTCCCTCGCCGTCGTCGGTATCGTCCCCGGGCTTATCCTAATAATCTTCCTCGGCGTCTTTGCAACATACACATCCTGGCTGCTCGTTAAATTCAAGCTCCGACATCCAGAAGTGCATAATATGGGCGACGCGGGCTTGATCCTCTTCGGCCCATTCGGGAGAGAGTTGTTGGCCTTCGGAACCATTGTATTTGCCGTGTTTGCGACTGGAGGGCAGTTGCTTGCGGGACAGATTGCGTTGGGGGCGCTGAGCGAGAATAAGTTGTGTTTGATGCTCTACACAGGCATCTTCGCTATCCCAACGCTATTGTTTAGCTTTCCGCGGACGTTGGACCGTCTCTCCTGGCTTAGCATCCCTTCCGTCATCTCCATCATCATCGCTGGCATCATCGGCATGATAGGAGCCGGCCTACACCCGACTCCCGATCGCTCACTCAGCGCCACCAAAAGCTCCTCCTTCTACCTCGCCTTCGTATCCATCACAAACCCCGTATTCGCATACGCAGGCCACTTCATGTTCTTCATCCTCGTCTCCGAGATGAAACGCCCGCATGACGCCATGAAAGCCGCCTACACCCTCCAAGGCTTCGCAACGACCTTCTACGCAGTCTTCGCGGTAGTCGTCTACGTCTACATCGGCGACGGGGTCGCGTCGCCTGCGTTTAGTAGTTTGGAGACGACGTGGGCGAAGGCGGCGTATGGGATTGCGATTCCAAATTTCTTGATTGCTGGGAGTTTGTACGCGCATACGGCTTCTAAGCTTCTGTTTGTAAGAATTTTTAGAGGTAGTAGACATTTGCATGAGCATACTGTTACTGGGTGGACGGTATGGGCTATACTCATCCTGATCATGAATGGCGCTGCTTTCGTGCTTGCGGTCGGTGTTCCTATTTTCAATTATCTGATTGGTATTGCCGCGAGTCTGTTTGCGAGTTGGTATACGTATGGCATTGCGGGCGCGTTTTGGTTGCATGATAGTTATCATGATGGCGATGGGGTGAGGACGTGGAGGAGGAAGTGGGGACAGACGTTGTTGGCGGCGGCGACTTTTTTGGCAGGAGGGTTTATATGTGTCGCAGGGACTTATGTGACGGTTAAGGGAATTGCGGATGCGTACAAGAGTGGGAGTGTTGGGGCGTCGTTTAGCTGTTGATGAGGATGAGGCAAGAGATTCATGCGGACCTTGCTAGAAGCAATCAGTAGATCGAAAACAGTAATAATGGAGTGATCTTAAGAGCACCATTTCAACCACTTCGGGTCTTTGGTTTGGCTGACTCCTTTGCAAATTTATTGTTTGTATGTTATCTAGCGCATACTGGGCGTTAATCCGCGCATGCTACTGACTAGTCCGGCTTCAAAGAAAAGGGAACTTTCGGGTCAGGCCACTCACGTGCTGATTTGAAACGGCTTCTGCGCCCAGTTTTGTCATCTAGTTTCGTCGTTAAGAGGTGCCGATCAACGATTGATGAATGAACAGGCTCTAGAGCAAGGAACTGCACGACTGAACTTTGCGAAGGGGTGTTGACGACGTCTCTCACATTTGCGCTTCTGAATTTGGAGAGCGCTGGTAAAACATCAATGTTCTACTCCGTAGCGGTGTCCGCATACAAGATGTGGTGTGGTTGCTCACAGAGCTACTCGTGCCTATCACCTACCTGGACGGCTCGAAGGACGGGCATTTTGAGAGATGCGTCCTGAGGTAGGGCAGCCACTACGAACTTAATGTTCCGACGTTGTACAGTGTGGGCGCCAGATCGTTCGACCACGTTGCACACCACGCTCGTCAGACACCTGAGTATAATCTTGAGCGATCTATTGATAGCGACTGCGGGGTGTCCAAAAGCATTGCTTGGCGTAGATATTCCAAGACAAGTCAAATAATTGAGAAGTCTGTTTTGATGGGCTGCCTCCTGTGTGATTGTACGATGAACACACTAGGGCTTCTGTATGATCCCGAGTCTGCAGTGTAAGGAAGTCCAGTCTGAGTGTCAGGATAGACCATAACAGGCCCACTGTATATGGTCGAGCGGTGAAACACAACCAATTTTGAAGACGCGCAATAGATGATAGAGAAGTAAAGGAACCAGCGCGCAGGCTAACATACCTGAAAGTTTGCGCCAGAGAACGAACTTGTGTGACACTTCCCACTGCCTAGTCAGATCTCTAACCTCTTCCCGTGGCCACGCCATGAGCAGTCTCCCTTCCGATTGCAGAACACCATAGATCGATAGACTCTCGGTGTTTGGCACGGAAGATGCAGGGGAATTTCTGACCCGATGGATAGCGTGTACCTGCAGCCAAGCGGATTTCCCGACAAGGCACACCAACCAAACAGTGTGCATCTGCTCTCTGGGATGAAGCAGGCCCACGTCGACGGATCTGTTTTTGTCTAGTTCGAGTAGTGTGAGATGTCGTGGCATGTGAGGTCGTGGAGACCCATGATTCGAGAATAAAACGGTGTAACTATCACTTCGCCGCTGGAAAATGTCCATAAACTTGGCGAGTCAATAGTATGCTTCAGGTCTGGAGAGCGCCCCACACAGACACCAAAGTTAGCAGACACCGGCGGCGCATGGATAGTCAGGGACAACATCACCCTTCTAATTAGGTCGTGGGACTGAGTACGTCAGCTGGAAGCACTTGTTGTGGATATGAGAGTTAATTTCGCGGAGAGAGATGTATCACAGTGTGTAGAGGATATTACGATGACGACGATGACGACGATAACGTCGACTCCATGCCCGCAACCACAATAATCGAATTCTGCTCTTTTGACTGTTAATGAGAGTTTTCGTGGTGTGATTGATGATAATGGGACGGGAGAGTTGGGGCAGAAAGTTCTCGTCTTTCCCCACAATCTAGCTGTCCCTGTGGCGGCGAGTCGAAGAGAAGATGGCGGTCACCAGGCGAGGCGAGAAGATTTTCGTCCCAAACCTATAGTCGAAATGAGAGTAATTTGCTCCAAAGCAAATCCTCACCTTCATCTGGAAGGTCGCCGTAGTATTTAGCGCCGGATTTGCGGATGTTCTTGGAGAAGCAGTTAGAAGCAGTTAGAAGCAGTTGGATGCAGTTGATGATCAATTCTGCAAAAAAAAAACATGGCGCAAAGGAGTCCCCTTTTGGCAACGAGATGCTCAGGTGGTTTATCTCGAACATGGCCTTTCTGCGCTTCTCTCGACAGCAAAGGAGCATGACTCTCGTTACCAGGGTAGGCTGCAAAAATTCTAATTTGGATCTTTGTGCTGTTGTGCATGCCAGACGGAGTGCGGAATGGGACGATGCGGCTTGCATAAACTCCATGGAGAGATTTTAGCGTCAGGAGCCCGACCACGCAAGCAAGCCGCATCTTCTCTTCGCTCCCCCCCCGTTGGCGGAGAGCCGTTGTGCGAATTGAACCTGGGCGCGCTGTTCAGGCATCGCCGCCGGTTTTCTGACCAGATCGACGCCAGTCAGGATTTTAATCCTTGCCGCCGACGTCTGGTCTCCAACGAAGCGACCAAGCCTCAACTCCAGATAGCGAAGGGGAAGCCCACGACGAAGACTGGCGGGAGAGCTGGACACCCCGTTTCACACAAGATGAGCGCGTGGAAGGTTGAACTCCCCCCCAAAAAAAAGAAAAAAAAAAGACCCTCACGAGTCAAGCAGCGTGCAATGCAACCATAAGTTGAGAACCGTCTCTGCGAGAAGATAATAAGTCTTGCCGTGCCTCGCTCCAACATTAGGGAGTAAAATTAATCCAGCTGCTTGTGATTGAGGAGATTCTTTCGCTCTATAAGACCTTTTCCAGAGCTTCATTGATGACTTAGCGACTCACGTTTGGCACTCACATTTGACACTCATAGCCGCTGTCGCTTCTCGCTGCCATTGACCTGTCATTCATTATTTACCCTCGCCGCGATTCTTGTTCGCTCATTTCACCTCAATCAACATCACGCGCCGCGCAAGGCAGGCAATTTGCAGCACTCCTCTCGCCCAAGCCGGTTTGGAAGACAATTTCCGTGTGTCGTCGTCGCAATCTTGCGCTGCCAATCAAACCCGTGTTTCCCCTGACACTAGCGGAATTTAGCTCAGCCTTCCCTGACCTCTTCTTCTGCGCCAACACCACCACCAGCTCTCCCTCACCAACACTCCTACTCCGCATGCTGTAGCAGAAGACAACTAAGGCGTCGCTCACCCAGCGCTTCATCTTCCTTTCTGCATTCCACCAACTCGGAGCTCTGCCTCCTATTCACTCTTTTGGAATACAATCGCTCCCTCACGATCACTATTCTGCCCCGTCGCTCGCTACTTTCACTTCGTCCGACCACAAATTCACGTTTACTAGCGACAAAGTTTGTTCCACAAAGCCTCTCGCAGGTCCAGCTACACTGCCAGATCTTTTGCAAGGGTTTGAACACTGGACTTTACGCATTTGAAGTTTACTCTCTAACTCTCACTGCTACAGCTACCTTCTGCCACAAGCTGCCAACGTCTCGACTCTGAGAGTCATTCAATCTTTCGTCATGAAGTTCGCTGTAGTCCTGCTTTTCGCGACCACTGTTCTTGCTGCCGCTAAACCACACCGTCACCGACACCGACATGCACCACACGCTGTTGAAAAACGAGACCCTGTTCCCGACGCTGTTACTGTCGTAGCCGGTCCCACCGTTGTTGTCTACGTCCTCAATGGCACGCCAATCCCCGAGTCAGAGGTCATGCAAGGTATCAATAACGGCACATTGATCTGGGGCGATGATGGTGGTCTTGAGTCTGCTCCTCCGTCCACCCCGAGTTCAACACCAACTCCTACGCCAACGCCTACCCCGACGCCAACTCCAACCCCGAGTCAAGTCAAGGTCGCTGCCGTGTCCTCGGCCGCCGCCAAACCAAGCTCTGTTGTTGTGTCAAGCGCCGCAGCAGTACCATCTTCTGCTCCTTCCGGATATGGAAACGTCGACACACCATTCCCCTCCGGTCTACCATGCAGCACATTCCCTTCGGGATACGGCGCAGTTCCAGTTGACTGGATGGGCTTGGGTGGCTGGATCGGCATCCAGAAGCCTGGTTATTCCGGCAGCGATGGCTACAATGAAATTTCTACTGTGCCAAAAGGCTCATGCAGTGACGGCAGCTGCTGCACAAGTGGATCGTTCTGCTCCTATTCTTGCCCGCCTGGTTATCTCAAGTCTTCCTGGCCTGCCCTCCAAGGCGTCACTGGCCAATCTGTTGGTGGTCTGTACTGCAACAATGGCAAGCTTGAGCTCGCTAGCGGAGCGATTGCAAAGAGTCTTTGCGTGAAGGGTACCGACAAGGTGACCGTCCAAGTCCAGAACAAGCTTTCCGGGTCTGCTTCAATTTGCCGTACCGACTATCCTGGTGAGACCCTAATTGTCCGTATCGGATTGTACTTTTTGGCTAAATGTTCACTCAGGTACCGAGTCCGAGACCGTTCCACACACCACCACTCCCGGCCAAACTCTTGAGCTGGCTTGCCCGGACAACAGCCAGTACTACAAGTGGGGTGGCAAGGGCACTTCGGCCCAGTACTATATAAACAACATGAACGTCAAAGAGTCTGATGCCTGCTGGTGGGGTGATGGGACCCAGCCAGTGGGTAACTGGGCACCTGCAAACTTAGGTGTCGGATACAACCCAGGCGACAACAAGGCCTACATCTCTCTGTTCCAAAACGCTCCCACTACCAACGCGAAACTCGACTACACCGTTGAGATAACTGGCGATAACATAAAGGGCAAGTGCAGGTACTCGAACGGCCAGTACTGCTCTGGCGATAACTACAGTGACTGCAACACTGTTGCGGGATGCACGGTAAGTTCGAAAGACTTCGCCTGAAGACGAATATGATCTAACTATTCTTTCAGATTGCTGCAAGCGCTGGCACCGTTGTCACCATTGTTCTGTCATAGTAGCAACGGCATGCACAATTGGTCTTCATGCAGTATACCCGACCAATGATTGCACCTCGCTGTGTTTATGTGTTGTCGCATTTCTCGTGGCCTACAAACCATCCATATTTTCACGAACAGGATTCGGGAAAGAAATTTGCAAGAAAAAAAAATCAGGAGAGACTCGACAAAAAAGAGGATGTCCGAAGATACTTTCGCATGTCGGAAAATTCCACGAAGTGGCTGGGAGCAATATTACAAAGATTTTTTTCTACTGTCAAAGTTGTATGCACATCTCGTCCAATCCAGGACTATGTTGCTGAAACTGTGACATGTATGAGGAATCTGAGCAGGTATGGGAGGCGTTCGGTTGTCGTTGACTATATTTATGACATGGCAGCGTATCGCATTCTTCCTGACTCTATCTTCGAATGCTGGCCAGCACCCATTGGGAAATTTTTGATTAGTCGTGAGTGTTCTACCCCATCTTCCCCAATTGCATATTTCTTCCCTTTTTCTGGGCGACAGGCAAGCACTCCTTATGGTTGTGGATCACTTCATGTCACCATTTGATCTTGTTGTCTTTTCATTTGTTTTGTTTCCTAACTTATTTGCTGTCCATCCTTTTCTCCGACCATGGTTGTGTTCATAAATGGAGGCAAGATGTGTATATGTGCGCGCTCGTCCATCCTCGGGGGAGGAAAGTGTGGTGTGAGACAGGATTTTGACTTAGTATGCTTGCAAATTTTTGCTGGGTATGGCTGTACCTGCCTCCCAAGCTAGACAACTATCCATAACTTGCCTGCCTCGGTGGGCGGATGGAGGGTATGGCGGCAAAGAATAGGTTAGCTTGGTTGGCTGCTGCGATCTCAAATGTATAATGTATTTGCACTCTCTTAATCGTCTGGGCGGTGAGTGCTTGCGGTGAGTGAGTGAGTGCTACTGATCTTGTCGATTGCATTATCACGGGGGATAGAGATGCTTGGTGTAGCGTCTGTAGTCCATTTCGCGAACAAATTATTCATCAGCCACGGTCCCCGGCCACTTCAGCCACTTCGCACCGCATCACGGAGTGCGAAGGGTGTCGATTTTTCGAGTAAGAGTAAGCTGGCACTTTCTCCACCCCTCCATTATCTTACTGCCTTGCGGGGATCTAGAGCCACGAATGCAGCTCACAACTTTCGGTCAACCAACAGCCAAGCATCTCAGCCTTCTTTAGCCCACAAAACACTACACCGGCCTCATCGCAGTGCATCCTTAATAGGCAGATTTCTTGAGCCTGTATTCATCTGTCAGACTACAGTATCTCCATCCCCTCTTATAAAATAAACTCCCCAATCATTCAGCATATCCAGTTCTATACCCCCCGTTTGCTCTCCCTTCGACTGCTCCGGTCGCATGCCTGTCCTGCTACTTCACCCTACTCTTGCTCAAACTATTGCCGAAATAAATAGATTGATAAGAACATGGCAACCCTCTCTAGAACTGAAGTCGCCAAAATCGGCAAGCTATCTTTCCAGCTCATCCAGAACCTCCTCAACGCCCCGGACGCCCTCCGCCGCGCCCGCGTGCTTATTTCGGCTATACGGCCT
Source organism: Lepidopterella palustris CBS 459.81 (assembly GCA_001692735.1). Taxonomy (NCBI): domain Eukaryota; kingdom Fungi; phylum Ascomycota; class Dothideomycetes; order Mytilinidiales; family Argynnaceae; genus Lepidopterella; species Lepidopterella palustris. Next base: position 21,157 of record KV745147.1, on the reverse strand, counting down.
TATCTCAGCGCTATTGAGCGCGAGGCAGGGAATCCGGGGAACAGGATCTGTACGGATAGGAATTTGAAGGTGGAGGTTGAGAGTTTGTTGGGGGGTTGTATGGGGTGTTTGGAGCGAGGAGATGGATAAGAGATGGCAGTGGGTTTTGGTGGCCGGGAGGGTTGAGAAGAGGGGGGTTGACAGGGTTTAGAATTACGCAGGTGGAAAGGGCGATGGTGGTTGTGCAAAGGGAGATGACGCCTGTGGCTTTTGCAGCCACGAAAGCTGCGGCGATGATAGGTGTGAACCCTAGAGCTGCTACAAGACCGACTACGAAGCCACCGCCGGGAAGTTTAAACCCTAGAGTTGCTCCAAAACGAACAATAAGGCCACGGCCGACAGCTCCATACTCAACTGCATGACCGCCGCTGACGGGTCCAAACCCAAGTGTTACTCCAAACCCAAGTACAAAGCCACCGCCCACGGGTCCAACCTTAGACAAGCCCCACTACCAAAGACAGCCCCCCTCCCCCTGGACCTACAGAACTATCTGCTGGTCCCCATCCTGCACCTTCTCTCACCCTCCTGGCTTCGGGCCCTGCCGCTACGGCGCGCGCTGCACATCCCCGACCTGTCCGCACAACCATCCGCCGGAGTGTTGGGCAGGTAAGACGTGCAGGAAGCTCGAGTGTGGATACCGGCATCCGGTGATGGGCGAGTGTCGGCGGAGGAGGGGTGTCAGATGTAAGGGTGTAATTATAGGCATGGGGGGATGCAGTGTAGGTGGAGTCCTTGCCGGAGGGAGAGGTGTGTGTTTAGGCATCTGACGGGGCTGAGGGCAGGTTAGGGAAGGGGGTGGAGGATGTAGACGGTTGGTGCTGGGTCTGTAGAGGGATACTCGCGGGGCTGGAAATTGGGAGTCTTTGGTAAGATGAGAGGTTTGGGATTTAACATCAAGGGTTCTTTTGTCATTTGTTTTCATGATCTCTCAATCGACAACAAATTTTCCATGGACTGGTCTCGTCGCTAGTTGAGAAATATTCTAACTGGACACTAGGAAATCGGTGGTAACCTGGAATGGGATGCTTTCGAGAGGCTCCTCACTACCGTCCGGGACACGAGGCAAGGTTCAGCATCTCCGAGTGTGCGCAAGTGAGCTTTGCTCTTTCTTACTTAACGGCAAAATTAACGCGAGTTTAACCCAAAAGCTAGCTATTGACACTCTATATAAAGTCCCCCCTCACGCAAGCCAAACCGCTCAACTCCAATCCTGCCAGAGGTGCGATTCTCGGGGTGGAAGAACAAGAGACCACTTAGCACTCTGCCAGTGTAAAAACCCAATTTGCGAAACTAATATGTAACTTGATGCTGTATCAGACGATGGCAAAAGATCGGAATGGAGAGGATCTGTGGGTCAAAAGCTACTCAGAATAGGACCTTTGGGGTTGCTGGGAGCGCGGCTGGAACCACGCAGCTTTTATTTCCAAGAAATTCGGTCAGTGCGGGAAGCGTTTCGGCTACTATCTTGCTAACATGTTTCTCAGCCATCAATCGGAATTCTTGCATGGTAGAAGCCAGCCGCGGGCGCAGGACACCGATCGGGTGTTTCAATAAGTGGAGACGGAGCGGGCGCATGAGACAAAAGAGTCACTGTTGATGCTTTTACAGCCCCACCCCGGTCTTGAAGGCATATTTGCGACCGCCTTCTCGGCTAGTTGGCGTCTCTCGATACATTAGGAACAGCGAAGATTCGCTCGAGTGCACGTGGGACGGATTTCTGGTGGCCTCCAGCTGGTTTTCAACGTCTGGAAGAGACGCCACAACACATTAAGCCTAGTCGAGCAACGATGGCAAACCCAACTAGGGACTCGGGCGACCTCGCGGGCAAATATCGCTGGAGTGGTTGAAATCCGCAACGTTATCAAGCAAATGTATTCGATTGTCGGTGGAGCGCCTTTTCCTATCATTCGAGGGCGAGCGAGAAGTATGGGTATGTGTAGGAGAGCAGGGCAAAGCCAAAGGGCGTGAATCAGGAGCTCGCCGTCGCTGGAAACATGTAGCGCTATCGAGACTGGTTTGAATGCGAGGGCATGGCGCCGCGAGTTGTAACTTATGTGTTGCTTACAATCCCCAAATCCATTCCCAGACCTCGCTATCATGAAGATTCGAGATGTCCAATGCTGCCACACGTGGATGAAAGACTCGATAATGGCCCAGGATCACAACTCACGGGCATTGGATCGTCTCTTGATATCCTTCTCACGCAAGGCCAATCCCGTCCATCTCCATGAACCTGCCCATCCTTAGTTACTCTCCACAGTGGACAAACACATACCAAAAACGTAACGTACTATGGGTTCCAATACCCGGACACATGGATCACCATGGGTTGCAGAAAACTGCACCTTTCTGTAGCCAAGCTGGAATCATGATGCGGGTGATGTGATGAGATCTGAAGGGCCATATAACATGCTGTTTCTTCAGTGGTGTTCCTTCCAGGGCCGCGGCTTCAATAATATTCAACTCGCCTTGAGTATTCCGTAAGTGGCAGCGGGAGGTCCAGGCACGCTGCATCACCGTGACGTTGTACTGATGTGGTACTATCGAGGAAGAGTAAGCCATGCCCTCAAGAATGGCTGAGCTTGCGGTCAGTTGGACTTCTAGGCTGTTTGAAGCTTTGATGAAATGCGTGCGTGTTCCTCGACCTGGTACTGCACGGCTTCCCGCTCGGTCCATTGTCCAGCTCTCGGGAAGACAACATCGCATATGTTGCTGCTTCCGTTGCTGATTCGTATTGATTTCTGTGCTAGGTTGATACTCAGAGCAGACATGGCACCAAAAATGGCTGCAAGGAATCGTTCTATGACCTCGACGCAATCCGCGGCTGTTCTCATTCGCAACTTCAATGCTATGGTATTGCTCTGCAGAGCATCACCGGCTCCGCCAGCACACAGTTCCCAGCACCCGGCACTAACAGCAGTGCCTCCGTGAGGGCTCCGACAGGCCGCTCCCGCACCATCATTGAACCTTTTCTCGTTTTGTATCCGCGGAAATGACTTCGAACATCCTCTTCCGGCGGACATAGATATGAACTTATATGTGTTTCCGTATCTTGTGGCAAGCGAGTGAGCTCATATCGAAAGCTGTACAGACGTCTGGATGCTGAGAACAATTCTCGAGGGCCATGGCAGTCGGAGATCAATCATCGATTCGTCAACGCATGGCGTACAGCCCACAGCAGGCGGAACACCATAGATGGTTTACTTGGGCCTACGATTCGAATCTCCATAAAAAGGAACGTAAAGTTGGAGTATCGGAAGGCAGTATTGGCCTGATTGTTCATCACGCCAGTCTTTACAAGCATATAGCTGGTGAGAAACTGCTTCTTCTCTTCATATGATGCTATCATTACGCACCACAAAGCGCAGTGCGGCTAGCATAGAGTCAGGACCCACCATGGTAATCTCTCATTCCCTTTCTCGATTACATGCAAATTCGGATGATCCAGATGCGGTTGCAAAATCACTTCCAGGTCGGCCATTCCAGGTTGAATCTGGCAGGCCGCACGACATATTTATATCGCCTTGATTCGGGAATGTCTGCTTTCGAGAGGCGACATATGAAAGCGGGCTCTCCCACTGGCTTAATCTCTCCATCCAGGAGTTTTCTATCTGCTCATATGTTTTTGCTGCTGTATGACTCCCAATTATATTAATGTTTCTTCCCACAAGTTGTTCATGCTTCAGGTTGGTATGGTTTGAGTGACTTCGCCGTATCGTACAAATCTCGGACGCGGCCACGCATACAATCTTTGAATTATCGTCAGTGGTGGAAACCCACCGGCCAAGCACATGAGAAGGCTGCATCGTGTTTGGTTAAATAGCATTGAATCCTCACTAGCCATACGCATCTTCGAGGTCTTGATCAGGAACGCGGACTAAGAAGGAACTTATATGCAAATGTGTGCCACATGGGCGTCTTCCGGGAGTAAGCTTCTGACCAGGGCTGTTTCATGGCATGGCGCGTGTGCTCCTGAAACACTCTTCCGAAAACATACTTGTACCAACAGGTGAGTGATAGCCTTGGTTTGGTATAGAACACGAAGTGCCAAAAGGTGCAAAAAGGTATTTGTCTCGTAGTCAGGAGTAGAAGATCGAAACATGCTGCTCGATTCTCAGAATGTCGAAATCTAGTCCAGCTATCGGAAGGGGCGGCGGTAGAATGGAAACGGCGGTTCTATCCATGCGTCGTATGCTTGCTGGCGGCGCTAAACTGGAGCCGGACACATGGTCTCTGGTCGGCAAGTTGAAGCTGCTTCAATTAAGTAGAATCTCCAACGACAGGAAATCACGGTGTTGGTGGCCTGTGCAGAGAATCCGCTGACACAAACACCATATTCCTCTCTGCTGCACTGCTTTTGATGAAGACATAGGTCAGGGAAACAAGCGTAGCGCCACGTTCCATGCTCACCTTTTGGTGACAATGCTATCAAGCCCTATGGAAGTGTAAGCTTGTCGCTGGATATTGAAGTGCGATGTTCTAGAACCGAGCCAAATCGATAAGAGCTTGTGAACCCATTCTGTGAGTGAAGTGGAGGGACATCGGGGATTCGTCGAGGAAGCTGTCAGCTGTGATCCATGTCCCTATTCCGCCGGCGTGCTGTTAAGTGGCCATACACCGTCTCTTTGCAATGTATATTCTTTAGAGGTCTCCGAACCGGACCATAAGCTCTACTCCGTAGCGGTATATGCTGCAATATATCCATCACTGGCAGTCCCTGCAGACCGAAATAAGACGACTGCTCAGCTCTGTAGCGGCGAAAGAGAGAACACGTATAACAGGGGTCAGCATTTCCATGATGAGTGAACAGTCTTTACCACACGACCCACTCCACTTCGGTTCTCATCATGGCACGAGTATAAAGATAGCACCATATGACTTTGTTACCTGTGTTTCGGTTCGAGTACTCTGCTTCCCATGTACATAATGACCGAATATCTTGGTCTAGGCGACTCACCGAAGACATAATCAGTTCCCATACGCAAAAATTCCATGGGAAGTACCCTCTCCAGAAGTCATCCATAGAATTGCATTGTATGTGAATCCTGCAAGGTCAAAATAGCAGCCAACACTTTGAAATTGCGATCGTTGCAATACTGTAGGCTGAAAGAATCCGCCGAACCGTCGATCAATTTTTCCAAAGTTTCTCAAGGTGATCTCATGGTTATCGTTGTTGTTCCATATGGAAATGTGAATACATGATAATGGGAGCATGACTCGACGCGACCATACTGGATCATTGCATGAGTAATGAGAGCGGAGCGTTTGCCATAACCTCCTCAAACAAGCACTCTTGATCCGCGAGATCTCTCGAGCTCTTCTCCACACTGGGCATTCGATATCAGCGACCGGACCGTATACTGTGACTCTTTCATGCGTTTCGTTCTCCAGAAGCCCCACACCTCTCATATCGAGCTCGTAGTGAAATTGTTGCTCGCTGCGCATCATAGGGAATATTAAAGCACAGCTTTCTGAATATAAGTAACTGGAACTCAGGCCATAGGCGTCCCGGTGTGAATTATAGGAGATGGTCGATCTTGAATCTATCGGCCATTCCGGAGCAGAAACCATCGACAAAACTTTCAAGAGTGCTTTCAATTCGGTTCGAGTCAGCTGTCCAACTTCTCACTGCCACATGCAGTGGGCTGGCTGTTCTGCTATTTGCTTTCAGAGAGATTCATGCACGAAACTGCGGATAGAGATCTGGGAAGGATTTCGGTTCATTCGCTTGTACGATGGTGTTGTTTCTGCTGTGACAGTTGACTCGGTCTTGTTTCTGCTAACCGGACACCGGACATGAGGCCAGTGATCTTATTGGACTGGACTGGCAAGTGCCTCCCTTACAGACAGGAATCCATTTACGACGTGCTTAAACCTTTGTAGGAAGGTCCTAGGCCTAATAAAGACTTGGATAGGCTGGATCTGGTGTTATAATCTAGTTCAATCCCGTCCAATAAGATCACTGCACGAAGCTAGGAGCCAGGAACACTGTCTGCCGTTTTCTGCTGTATCATTATTTCTGATGGCAAGAGTCCATAAAAGTCCTTTTCTGGACTGGTAAAAGAATCCAATCCACACGGCTGGCGGTACTGTTAGCGGTTCGCACGCAGATCAAGGTCGGTCTCCATGTTTCCTTCCACTTCTTTGGCGCTCTCAGCCACACGTCAGCCATTGAATGGAGACCAGGAAGTTTCTATCAACCACCCACTAGGCATAGGCTTTACCAAGAAAGATTCCTGTCCATCGCATGCCGGACATTGGGTTTCTAGGGGCGTATCATGTCTCTTCCTCATTTAGCTCCTGTTTGATCAGGGAGAGGTTACTGACTGGCGGCACATATAACCAGACAGAGAGATGTATCTAGGGCGCAGTCCTCGCTGGATTTTGTCAGATTATGGCGATCGGTTAACAGGCCTCGCTCATTAAAGGATTTGAAGATAAGTTCATACGCGTTGTCTCAAAGACCATTCTGTGCATGTTCGAACTGAAGTGTTTGAGTTTCCGGCCTTTGGTACTCTCAACCGGATGCTGGATATGCGCCCTTATGTGAGGAAAGTTTCTGTCATTTGTTGAATGGGATGGATGTCTCTGAGCATCAGAGTCCATGAACGCTATCGTTCGCATGCTATAACCGAAATATTAGAATTTCCCTAAAGACTGCTCCTTAGATCTCTGAGTGAGATGGAAAAAAAAAGGAAGGCAAAAGTTCACAGAAGCCCAGTTTAAATAGGGCTCCCCAAAGCGGTGAAAATCCGCCAACGCATTAGAGACGGTGAGCCCACCAACGAACTTACAAACAGCCATCTGATAGATCCCGAAGCCTAACCCATGATGCCAGATCAAGCACTCCCGTCCTACGTGTACCCACTCAAATCGCATAGAGAACTGGGAAGGAGGCATACTGAACAAGATCAAGCACTTCCGCTCCACGTGCACCCACTCAATTCGCGGAAAAGATCGGGAAGGATACATACCGAACAATTTTTCATCTCCAATAGTAGACCATGCCTATAATCCGCCTCTCACGCACCGCCGGAGCAAGCGCTCCGGTTTTACGTATACCTACTCAGATCTTACAAAGAACCGGGAAGGTGACATACCGAACAACTTCTCATCTCTAATGGCTGACCATAACTATAATCTCCTATCTCACCTGCCCGCCATAGATACATTAAAATGTCCAATAACGCCAACCCATGCACCCACCCCCCATCTAGACCCCACTCTTCCCCCTTGCGACAAAATCATAACTCCTTCTCATCAAACTCCCCACTCCTCCCCGTAATAACCCCTAAACTCTCCCTCTTACCCCTCCTCTTCCCCCACGTCTCTACCCCTAAATCCCAAAGCTGATAACACCACCCCCCCGCCACAATAACTCCACTAACCACGTTCACTAGCCTCACCAGCAGCGCCAGGATACCCCCCCACTCCTCCGCAATCGTCAACGTAATCGGTTCAATGTCGAACTTTACAAAGATCCCAGGCACCTGGTTTTCTCCTACTACGTGTGATTGTGAGGTTACGGCGTACTGGTTTGTAAAGACTGTGTTGCCGACGTAGGCGAGAGGGTTGATGGGAGCGGCGGCGTCGAGAGTGAGTTTGTTTAGGGTGCGGGTGTCGGTTGTGTAGATGGTGGGGACAATGGAGAGGTAGTATTGGTATTTGAAGAAGTGAGAGACTGTTGTGGCGATTGTGGCGTCGAGGGGGTTAACGAGGGAGGGATAGAAGGGCCCAAAGGAGAGTTCGTTAATCTGGTGAGAGAAATTGAACGCTATACACATCTTCAGCTACCGCATCAATCTTGACGTCCTTGACGCGCCAACTTCTACGATCTCGGTCCACTGTAGATCCTGATTTCAGGATCATCCGAAAGGAATGAAAACAAAAAACTCACCATTATGATCCAAATGCTCACCAAGCTCCATATACCCATGTCCCCTCGCCGTGATATGGAAATCCCCTTGCACCTTATTCCCCTCCAAGCTCCCAAACACCCTACACGCATCCGGCGGACCCCTAACCCTCGGAGTCTTCCGAAACTTCCTCTTTCTTCTCGCCGCGCTCAAATAATCATGCACATCCTCCTCCTCCTCCCAACCCGGCACATCGTCTGGCCCGCTTCCCAGCGTATGCACGCCCCGCCCCTTGCCCCACTGGCTCCAGGACGTGGGATCCTTCTTCAGCGTCTCGCCCGCTAGGATGCGATCGCCGGAGGCGTCTTGGACGTTTACGTGGAGATCGGAGCATTTCATTGCGACGACGACGTCGAGGTTTATTTGTAGGTCGTGGGAGACGCCCTTTTCCACGCTGAAGGTGTGTGTGGTATCGCCGGCGAACCAGCGGATTGATTCGCTCACGAGGAGGTAGCTACAGGTGAGGATAAGGACGAGGGTCCAGGCGCCGCCGTTGCGAGAGCGCGCAAGATATGTCGGTTTGGTTTTGGCTGTTGCAAGATATTAGCATACTTTCCGTAGATCCTATAACCGTATCCTTCATTCCCGAGTATGACAGAGGGCGGTAGCCCGCAATTGGGCCAAGGATAGCTGCATGTGAACCCTCCCAGTGCAGAATAACTCACGGAACGCATCAAATGATGAAATCCCCCCCTTGGAAGCACCAAAGGCTTCTTCGGAGAGGCCATGCTCTGTGAAACCATTCATGGAGCTGCTCCAGGTCGCTGCGGGCTTGAGGACTTGCTCAGCGAGAGGCTTTATGTAAGGAGTGGTGGTCGCAGGGAAAGTGAGGGCGGATGAGAGACATGACGACCGAAATTGTCAAGGTTGAGGTGTCCTCTTTCAGCCTTGCGACGGAGACGGGCGCACAGACTAGCTGCGGAGGTGTACGGCCTCCGTCTTCATTAAAGCATCATTCACCATCAATTCACTCAGTGTCCTCGTTCTGCGTCAATATATTAGGCATCTTGCCTGTCATCTTAATCCACAACCTCAAAGTCCCGTTGAGCTAGCATGCTAAAGCCAATCACAGGTAGCCACGGCCGCAACAATTACCTTCGCATCAGCGTAGTGAAGACATCTGGCTCCCCCGACCACAAGTATATCGATGGATTATAAAGCCTCCTCAAAGGCCTTGAGAATGAAATCGCTCAGTCTATAACATCTGGTATTAGTCGCTTACAATACATTTCTATTCAGGAGGTCAATCATTTAGGGCATCTGAACCTCCACAAACCCTCTTCCGCCATCAGCCATCCTCCTCAACGCCCTCATGTTTCCTCATCTACCGTCAACGTATCATAAATCACCTCACCACTCACATCTACCTGCCTCGGTCCTATTCCCGCTCCCCCCGCATTCCCCTTTTGAAACTCCCTCTCCGCCAACCTTCCCGGATCCTTCTTCCCCCCAACGTCCTGATTAAAACTCGCATTCGGCGCATCTCCGTCAATCCCACCCTCTGTAATACCCTTCCCCTTTGGCCTAAAATCCCCCTCCGGCTTCGCCTGCTCGCTTGCCCCAGCATACCCCCCCGTCGGCGCCGTCCCCACATTCCTTCCACTCCCCGTACTGGTATTATATTCCTGCCCCCCAACTCCGCCACCACCCTCACGGGCAGCCATAGCGCGCTCATCTCCCGGCGTCGCATAAGTCGGCCCCCTCCCCTCCGCCTTCCCAAGCCCACGCCCAGCATTCAATTGCGCGTTCTCGCTCCAGCCTTCCTGGGCCTCGCGAGCCTCGGCGTCGGGCGCGGCGGCGAGGACGGTGGCTCCGGAGGTGTCGCGGTTGTTGGTCGTTGTGGAATAGCTGGGCTGCGACATTGCGGCTGCTTTGGGGTTGTCGGCGGCGAAGGAGCCGGTGCCGGAAAGAGATTCGGCGGCGAGGGAGTCGGAGGTTATGGTGCCGACGGCTTCGGGGATGGGGTCTTGCGAGACGGGGTCGGATGTGACCTGAAGAGTGATTAGAGCGTCGGATGGGATGGTAGGAGAGGTGGGGAGTTGTGGGCTGGGAGAAGTGCGTTGAAAGGGACGGTCTGCTTACCTTTGTTCCGTAAGATGAAGCCATGTTGATGGTATGTGATGGTTCAATTGTGTATAGTGTAGGGCGGTTTGCTATACTAATACTTTGAATTGAATTGATCGCAAGAAGAAGCTGAGCTGTGGATTGAAGCGAGAGCAGAAGGCTGACCTCATATCAAAATATCTTCCATGTTATGCAGTTATGACATCATGGTCCACTTTTGATCGTGAAAGAAGCGATGATGGTGCACGACACCCCTCCAAAGACATGGAAACTTATCTAATTTCGGCCTGACACGCAGATTAAGTTCAATGGAGTCATGAGGGTTGGAAGCCAGTAGTCACAAAGAATTCTGGTACTTTGGACGAGAAATTTGATAGTGTTGTGAATTCAAGGCATTGAGCTACTCAGCGCTCATCAGCATTAAGAGTACCATAAAACACCCATCGAACACACCATCGACACTCAAATATCCCCAACCACCCCCAAAACCCCCCTACAATCCCCTACTGGGATCACTCTTCCCCGGATATCCATAATCCTTCCTTGTCGTCCCCACCGTCCCTGCCTTTCCCTTCGCATCACTTGTCACCACATCATTCGGCAGTCCCTCTAGCCCATCCTTCGCCTCCCTTCCCGTCCCACTTCCCACAGTATTCATCTTCAACTCCCCCCCATGAACTCTAGCATCGCTGGCACCAGTAACAGGCTCCCTTAATGAATCAGATCCCTTACCAGAGGCGGAGATGTCGTCGACTACATCGCCAGAGCCGACATTCACGGCTCGCGAGTCGCTGGAGTTCCAGTCGGAGGCGACCGGGGGTTGGTCGGGGAGCGGAAGGTTGGCTTGGCGTTCATCGATGATTTCTTGCTTGGATAGCATTGTTGGGTTTTGGGGCGGCAGCTGGACAGGTAGTAAGAGAGCTGGATTCTGGAGCAATTTTCTTTGGAGATTGGATGGAGTGAAGGGGTCAAGGCGTATGTGCTCAAATATCTCTCGTTGGGCTTTGGACTGGATTGACTTACTAGCTTTGAGGGTAATTGATTCTAGATGAAGTTGTTCTTTGTCCTAGAAGAATTTGGTTTCTTCTGAAGCGCGTAGATACTTGAAGCTGTCTTATGAGCAAAATCAGTGGGTTGAATATATCTTTGTTGATCAGATCCGTCATTGGTGGGGCAATTTACGTCATGTCAATCGCCGCATCGAAGATTCAGGAAATACCATGCGGTTTCCTCAGGCACGCATGCAGAAGCTTCATTGGCATGTTCATTGTGAGCTAAAAGTCGGCAATTGGTGATTTTCGGTCGTAAATCAAGTTGCGTGTCTTGGAGACTTTTGGTCCACGGTTGATTTTTGCGCAGAACGGAGAATAGAAGGATTGGCTAGCGTTTCCTGGTATATAAATGGCCTAGCTAAGAACTAAAGTAACGTTAGAATTTTCAGGTAAATAGTAACGTTAGAAATCACGAAGAGCTCTAGGGACTTGTAGCCCTTCGCTGACCAATCAAGCACCGAGTGTTTTCTCATGGTGTCGAAAGCAGAGCTCATGCAAGCCGCGAATGCGTTTCATGGTATGAAAGATGAATTGTGAAGAGAAAGACGTTCTCTTTGACCAACGCCATGACAAAAAGCTCAGTGCTCGTCTAGTAAAAATAAAATGAGCGAAGGATTCCCAAGCCCGTATCCCGCCTCAACGCTCACTGAACAAACTAAACAATCTGAGGAAATGCTACAGGAATCCAGTTAAAATAAAATATGAAGAAAATATGACAAGGGTTTATTGGTGAGGGGCGGTTAGACTCAGCTCTGCGCTAATGTCAGCACTACGAGATCGATCTAAGACAAGCCCCATAGAGGGGCGCAGTCACCGTTTCAGTCATGACCACCCCATGTTCTTCGGTCTTTTGACTCCGGGTTGTGCCCGGTGGTGCAGTTCTAGCCACAATCCTGTTCAGCCCCATGATAGTGTTCAGCCCCATGATAGTGTTTAGCCCCATGATCGCGTTCAGCCCCATATAGCCTCAGGCACGTTAGGGAACTCCTTGCCAGTTTCGCGTGAACCAACTTCCGAAGCTTTCCGGTTGAATATCCGGAAACTGGGCATTGAGATACCCTGGCGATTCAAAGTCGTACCGACCTTCTGCAGTTGCTATCAGAGCAAAAAGGCGCTTTTGTCTGGGAACGTCGCCGGCGAGTTGAGCGAGGGTCAACTCGTACTTGAGAAGGTCCGGATTGTGCCATTGAACGTGTGTGAAGTCCCTGCCTATCGAAATAATTAGATCAGCAATTCTGCGGCCTGGAACATTACTTACCTCTACATTGTTTAACAGTATGGATCAAAGAGTTCACCGTCGTCCGTTCTCCGCACATAGTGAGCTCGGAGGGCCAATGGACCATATCTAGAGCTCGAACGACAAATCTCCCAACATCGTATGCTGAAGTCATGCAAATGGTAGAGAAATTGTTGTTGGCATCGTACACTGGCGCTTGAGCGGTCATGTTTCGTGCATCTAGAATGTAATCGCCCTCGTTTGCGATTCCTGAATTGACACCGATGCGATGTGCTGCGAGACCATGAACAGAAAATCGTTCATATAGAACACCGCAGATGAATGCTGTCGATTGGATGTGTCTGCGATAGTGCTGCAAAAGCGCTAGGGCAGCAGCCCTCCCACGGTCGAGAGGGTCACCGACCATACGCAATGATGGACGTCCCTCAAACTCTGCTGGCGCAAATCTTCGAACGCCTGTCGCCACTGCGGCTTCAATAAGTCTGAGTTGAGGAGTCCCTGTCACAGTGGAGATGACGGTGTCCACTCCCATCAAGGAATGCTGAATAGAGGTGGGGTCGTTGTAATCGACGGTCTGGCATTGGTAGCCTTGAGAGATGAGGCCTGGTTGAGGCTGAGACTTCATTAGCATAAATTAATGGGCCAGATTTCGGACAGATGTGATTGAGCACTGCTTCGGTGGCCGTTCATTTCCTACCATCGAGGCCTTCCAATGAGATGTGGAAACTAACTGTTCTGGATAGAATGAGCAACTGATGGCTCGTTTGTTCTTGGATTTCTCGGGATATTATCAACGCTAAGCCGCACGTTCCTGCAACTGCGATACGCATGGTTGACATATTTGCTCCTCAAAGATGGACGAAGGTGTAGTGAATTCTTTATAGCTCTTTGTCTAGAGATGTGTTTCCATTTATGTTTCGCTCGTAGAGACAGGGGAGTAACTCTCAGCTTGAGCCTCATGAAGAAGGCAGTGTATTTTGAGGCCCCAAAAGCATCCCACAGTTGTGCAAATGATCACGTACTTGTGACTCACAGGGAAGGTTAAAGGTTCTGAACGTTGAGTGGGCATCAAAAATATACAAAGAAATCTGAGTACCAACTATGAGGGCTAGTACTGTTGCAGGAAAAGGATAGCGGATTTTAGGATGAATAAGGGATATTGGTGGGTGAGGAGGGCAGCCAATAGAAAGCCTGAGACGCAGAAAATTATTCGCAAGGACATGACGACAGATGATAAATCCCGATGATATGTTGGTCGGCCCTGCGGCAAAGTGGTGGCCGTCCTTTCTAGACCCCAAGGAATTTCGGATTTCCATCCGCTATCGTCAAGAGAAGAGTTTTCTAGAAATAACTGTGCAAAACGTGCGGTTGCCTTGGTTTTAACGCCTCCTCCGCAAGTTCAAGAAGCTCATAAGCCTGCCCTTATATCTGATTCGCGGCCCCACCCGAGGGTCCAAGACCTATTTCTTCGGCTACGGCGGGCAGGACAGCCAGCAGTAGTGTAATACGTATCCTCTGATCATGTATTTGACATTGCGTGACTCTAGCCAGTCTGGTGCCTAGCAATTCGTGCGCCCGTGAAGCTGCAATCTGCCATTTCGAACCACTGAGAGGTCGAGCCTTATCGACAACTGCACGAAGGCGCTTGAAGATACTACGGCAGTAACCACATTGCTTGAATTGGCCAGTCCAATGATCGTCGGAGAAGCCACATCGGCAATGAATATCGCGTGCTTGGGCTACATGTCAAAAGTAGTGGAGTTTGGGCTCGGGAGAGCGGGGCGGTATGGCTGTTCAGCCCTAAGGCTAGCCCGATCTATGGGGAGTTTTCACCGCACATTGGGTACAGTGGACCCTGTCCAACATATGCCCCAACTGAAGAATGGCGATTGACTGGGTGGTCATGGCCATTTTCCCAAGCGCATTGATGATCTTGTGGCGTCCACTGGAAGCAGAAGACAAGGATGAGGCAGATACTTACCAACAAGGAATACATTAGAGCATCATGTATGTCATGCCAGTTCGTGTGTGAATCATAGATAGAAAGGGTGGAGCCGGGGTACTGAGTCGTAGTGGAGCTTGGGGCCAAAATCGCTAGTTCCGGAGAGAATGGAGGAGAGTGAAAAAGTGCCAGGTCCTTAGTAATCTTTACGGATCTCATCACAACTAAAACGACGTTTGAAAGGACTTTGATAGAGGCGATCCAAGAACCCGTCCGCTGGGTGCATATCACGAAAGTCCCCGCATGACAGAAGTATCACTGGAACGGCATTCGTGGTAGTCTGGGCGCGCGACTAGCCAGGCAACCTAGGCATAACATCAGGCCGAGAAATACCCCTAGCTTGACCAAAGAAGGATAAGGTAATATGACATGATTTTGGTGTCTGCCTTGAAAAGTAGAGGTGCGTAAAAACCGGTGACCGTGGGACCGTACGGATATAGCTTCAGAATTGAGCAAGAGAAGGAACCTAAAGAGTGACATGAGCAGGGTGATTCTCACAGGAGTGCAAAAGAAGACAATTAATAGAATACTAACTTGTGGAGGCCAAATGATGTTCCTTCGCCTCGCGCAACTTCAGCCCGATCTTACTGGTGAGATGCCGAGCCAGATTGGATGGCGGTGCTTCATGGCCACGAAGTCTGATGTTTGAAGATAGTGCACGGTTGCCTGTTGGTGAGATATAGTTTTCAGCTTGAAAGGTCCATGGGTGTCGGCGGTGGTTTCAGAGCCTCAAGGGGCCAGTAAGGGCTATAGAGCGTCCAGTATGGTGTTTCGGGGGTGTTTTGTGTTAGCCGGGGAAGATGGGCAAAGCCACAATTGAGGGCTGGAGATTTTCCCGAGGTGCTGCCTACGCCAAGACATCACGTGTCATCGTGATCTGGCCGTGACCTCAGGATGCCATCTCGTTTGACTTGGGATGGGAATACTCCGTATAGCCGGGCGACCTTTTAAAATATGAGTTCCAAAGGACATTCATTCAACAGGTGGAAAAGCAGTTGAATGAATCAAGAGAAAGGACTGTGGATTTGGAAGACCAGGCCCATTCAAAATAACATGCTCGTGTACATACCCGTCGATGGGGCTACATATCCATCTAGAGGAGTTTTATTTCAATGTTACATTTGAGGAAGGTGTTGTTGAGCGCAAAGAATACGGTTAGGTTGTTTCCGAGATTATCCTGCAAAACACCGCTCCCGGGAGGAAGCGAATCGCGTCACCTAAGCCATCTTCAACGCGCGCCTCACATCACGACTCTCCACACACAAAACCTATCCGGTCCGACATCGTGACTGGATACCTACTCACGACACCTTCATTACTCTTATTACCCTCATTATTATAGACTGACACCATGAGCGACTCGTATTCTCCACCCTCCTCGTCAGACGGTGGTGGACGATCAAGTCCGAATATTGGCAGTGTCGCGTTCTTAGTCCATTCGCCCAACACTGTGCAGAACAACCTTCCTCCAGACGTGGACAACAAGTCTCTTGCTCGTCAAAAGCGTAGACGCACAAGGTATGCCAGTCTTTCCCCCACAAGCTTGGTTTACCGTCGACGCGTTGTTCCCGGCAAGTTACGCGACTAATTCAACGTACGTCGCACAAAAAAACTTGCAGCTAATTGTGACACACTTATAGTAAAGAAGATGAGGACATATTGAAAGCTGAATACCAGCGGAACCCAAAGCCCGACAGAGCTACTCGTATGGATATTGTCCGCCGAGTCGCGTTGGGTGAGAAGGAGGTCCAGGTTAGCAAATCTTTGCAACTCAATTCAAGCTCTGATTAACCTCGACGCAGATTTGGTTTCAAAACAAGCGTCAAAATGACCGCCGAAGGTCGCAGCCTGCTCAATCCTATGATATCCATTCCCCATCCAACTCTGGCATCGACAGTCAAGCTTCGACCACGCCCATGTCGTCTTCCGCTATGTCAGATGCCGTCACGCATGAAGATGACGCGCAAGAACAGGACTCTCGAAAAGAAGATTCCATATCTGCATCGACCCAACCCACACAACTGCCAGCACCAATTGCCTTCAATACTCACCTCGATACGAATAAACTCCCTGCAGAAACATATGTTGATACATTACCCATGGCGCATTCAGTTGCAAAGACCGAATCTCAAACCACCGATGCTCTCTCGTATCCATTTACTGACCCACGCTCTTGTGAAACAGCTCCCACAGAATTTGGCAGTTCACAACCAATGCCATCCTCTCAAGGGAGCACGACTGCTTACGGACCGCGACCTGGTTATCTTGCGAATAGACGCAACGCATCTTTCAAATTCAACGAAGATGATACGGCTGCATCCAATATCGTGATTCCGTCTTCAGAGAATGCTCTCCAATCCACGCGGTCGCTGAAACGCGCCCACTCCTTTGTTCGGCTCTCGACGACTGTTGATGGGAAAGCGCGTGTTGTAACCGATGCCGATCAATCTCCATCACCGCCAAGGTCAAAACCATCTTCTGTTTCATTCGCCAGACGCGCCGCCTCACTACGCCGTAGCTATAGTGCTGCTGGCCTAAATGACCAACTCAGAGATTCCTCCGGCCAGATGCGGTCGCCAAAATTTGCCCGCACATCGATCGGCAGATCTCGCGACTCTAGAGCCTGGGAGTTCTGGTGTGATCCAGATGCTAGGAATTCATTGACAGAAATGGCAGACCAGGAGCGGAGTGGATCAGCGGCAGACGCGATAGGGTTGATTAGAGCAAACAGCAAAGGGCCATTGAAGCCGAATCAGAATAAGAGAAATGCACCGCTGCTAGCGAGACAGGATTCGACAAAGCGAACGAAAGATGATAGATTGAAGAAATCAAGACAGGGACTGACACGAGCCTATACTTCTCACGGACGTCTTCAGACAAAACCTGTCCACGATGCCACGTTATCCGAAAAATTCAAAGGCAAGGCTGGCGAAAAGGATGGCGAATTCGAGATTCCTCAAACCGAATCCGATAAGGAAAATTGGGAGCCGGATGATCAGGTGTCTGGCCCTTATCGTAACAGGATCCCTGCTGAATCTCAGGGCACCGGCCAACGGCGTCAACGTCAAGTCCTAGGGGAGAATACGGAAATATTGAGCCAGAGCACTAGCCTCGGTGCCATGATGGCTCACGAAAAGCGGAAGAGAGGCTCGAGTAAGGGACAGGCTGCGGATGTGGAAAATGTTAATCCGGAGGAGGACGAGGAGATTGCGAATTTCATGCGGAATGGAGGGGCTAATAGCGGGAGGACCAGTGTATCTAGTGGTGAAGAATTGGGGTGTGTGGAAAGTCTTTTGGCGCTGAGTCAGGGGAATTGGAGGTGACATCAATATAAATGGAGTGGCTGTACTTGTGGTGGTTGTGATGGTGGCTTGGATATTTCCGAATTGCTTGCTCTATTGTTTACCGGACTACATGCTATGGTGACTGGTATCCGGTGTTTTGGGAGTAGGTCTTTCTCATGTTCTAGTTTTGTCAATGTGGATTACTTTATATTGTACGGCTGGGACCTCCGCTTGTTGATGTCGCGATCGTTTGAGATGGAGAACCCGAACTTGAATACGACGGGAGAAACGATTAGTAAGGCATGTGGCTACATTGCTTCCTGCACCTGCAGCTCAGCCTAGTTGACACAGCCAGCGGTTATGTATCTTGATGACAATTAATAGTTTCAAACCAGTGAACGAGTTAATTGGCAAGGGAGACCTTCCTGCGCGATGGGCATTTGATTGTTAGGCACTTGGCGATGAGGATATGTACGCTTCACACTATTATCGCAGGATAGGTACAGCACAATTTTAGAATCGTCAGTGAGCTTCATCATTTCATTGTGGTAAACTGGGTGCTAGTTATGTGTGCTCTTGTAAATGAAAACTGACCTCACTCGACTTTACCATGCAGTTAGCGCCGTGTCTCCTGTTTGTAAGCAAAATAACGGCCGGCTCAACTTCCGCTCAGCCTTTCATCGTGATGCACCGCCGTTGCTTAGGGTATTCCTACTTTGCTCGAAGTTGCTCATGCTTCATGTATGTTTTTTGCCAGCCCCATAGCTCCTTGTCCCTAAAACCAATCATGATGGATCTATGATCCCTTCTACACGAATTTTGTCAGTTCTACGCGAGATCTAGCTTCAGGGATTGTCCAATTTTCGAGTTTGTGAGGCCCAGAACTGGGACCCCCTAACAAAAAGAGTTTCCATAAAGGTATCGCATGGCATTGTGCATTCCTTGCCGTAAGGCAGTGTGATTTAAGAGATAGTATTTATTTTCCATATGACCTTATATTGAATATTGAATCCTGAATACAACACTGCCGCTCGGGAATCATCCCTGGGCAATACATCGTTCCAGTCGGTCTGGGAGTACTAAATGACCGTGTCACCTATGGCTACGACTCTATGCTGATATCCTTTCCACCCTTGAATTCTTCTCAGGTGTTATTTCTCATTAAAGCCTTCGATCAGCATGTGATGGCTTTACATGCCGCGCTTTTCGGTAGGACAGTAGCACGTCAACCATTATCCCAGAGTAGATTTGATAGGAGTGTAAAAGTAGCGACAGAAGGTGAAATGTAGAGTATAGACCACCAGTTGCGAGTCCCAACTCTCTCACCCAGCAACGACGCTCTACCGCCTTGGATGACTCCACTACTTTCGTGAATGCTGCCTTCTTGGTCCCAGAACATGCCCAGGGCAAGTGCGCTTGCTATGTCAAGCTTGTCCTCGAGTCGATTCTTTGAGGTATTGAAAACAATCGAGGCTACTCGTCCAGGATGAACTCTAGTCGTGATATCATCGCAACGCGTGATTTCGCATAAAGTCTCCCACTAGCCGTCCCGATAACTGTTTTCTATAAAACAGTTTATATCCCTTTACCCGTCGCATTGTGATTCAGCCACCGTTCATCGCTGTCAGCCTGTTATACGCCTTGCTTTCGACGGAGCGACGCCTCCGGCTTAGTGGGGGCGCAGCAGCCTCTTGTCAAGGCGCAGTGGCAGAAGCAACCAACGATCTACTGTAAGATATTTGAAATCGCATGATTCTCGCTCCGGATCATTCTCCCCTAATTTTAGTTAAGACCACCATACCCATCATGTTAACCGACGAGTCCCCAGACCGCCCGGAGCACGTCAAGGAGTCCAAAAACTCAAACGAACAGCTCGATGACGACCTCGATCCAGCTCAGATAGAAATTATCCGTCTCTGCAGAGCCAAATTTCACGTGAAGTATGGAAACAAGGCGTCGCCAAAAGAGCTTTTTTCTTCGGCAGCCTCTTCCGTAGATTGGATGATATTCTTGCTCAGTTGGCCAGCGACTGGATTTCGGATCCTGAAATTACAAAAGTTATTCGGCGAGGTGGATGAGTTATTCATCCCCGAATATGAACTGAATTCGGATGGCATCTTAACACCCTTTTTGTATTTTGGGGAAGTATTCAAGAGCAGATTGGACAATTGGCGTTTTGATATAGACTTGCTCATTCAGGGCGTGGGTTCAAATAAATTGTGGGAATTTCGCCAGGTGGCACAGAAACCGGAGCATGCCGATCTCTGCCAGAAAATCGCTAGGGATCTGGGGCTCATGGAGGAAGCTGCTGAATCCAAAGTCCGTTTTGTCCTTCGAGGTGCTCAGGAACGGAGTCAGATCCTGACAGAAAGCTTGGAGACTCTTGACCGCATTTCTACAATTCGCAGGGAAGCTAAGGCAGCCAAGGAAGCGAGGGAAGCGGAAGCGAATGAAGCGGGTAGGTGGCAATATATCAAATCTAGTTTACCAAGGCTCGTAATCACCAACTAACTCATCCAGGTCTTCGCCGACGACAACTTTTGTCCAGCTCAGAGCAGCCTGAGTCTGATAAGGAGACGACAGGGGAAACGGGGCCGCAATTGAGATTTCCGTCTTCGAAAACGACCGTGCCTGTTGCTCAAGCTTCAGGACTTGACCAAGACACATTATCGAGGCTCCAGGCCCCTGGTGGGGAACGGCCTAGAGTAACGGTGCCACTCCTGGCCCCAGTCACGACTTCTGGCATTGTACGCGGTGATCGGCACCGTCTGACAAGTATGTCCCTCCCGTTTCCTACAGTACGCATGGCATGAAGTCAAAATACCAACTGAGGACATTCCAGATGGCCCATGGTTCCATCAGAGACCGGTGGTGCAGCGAAACGCTCGTGCGCTGTCCACTCAATCCAATATACAGCCAGCACCTCAAAGTAAGAAACGACGCGGGGTCCATCTCTTCATCAACCGTATCGCTCATAGAACCGCTGTTCTCTTCCTCTTCCCTCTCATCCTTGCTCTATCCGCAGGCCTAATCGCCGTCTCCACGACCCGTTCCCGATCATTAAACTGGCACCTCGACGACGGCTTCTTCACCTGCAGCTCAGCGGCCTGCCTCCAGCTCTTCTCTCTCTACCTCCTCATCCTGCCCATTCTCCGAAAGCGGGCCTTGGAGATTCCAAAAGACTGGTTCGTGCTGAGCATCGGCTTGAGCACGCTTTCGGCAATCGTATCGGTCATCGTGTACCCTTACTCTTGGGAGGCTAGTGGCATTTTAGGATTCTTTGCAAACGTTGCGGCGACAATTGCGACGGTGCAGCTGATTGAGGGGACTGATGCTGGGATAAGGGTGACGCTGGGCCCTTTTTATTCGGATTAGAGGCAGACTGGGCAACGACAAATTATCGCGATTACCGCGATAACGGATACTTTTCGTATACTAGCGTATAAAACCCGAACTTTAAAACTTTAATACTATAATAAAGTATAAAAACTACTAATATTATCTTTTTATTATTTTTTCTTTTAATTTCTATCTATATAAAGTAAATATTAGTAAACTATAAT
>KV745146.1:0-38171 GCA_001692735.1 Lepidopterella palustris CBS 459.81 | reverse complement strand
GGCCTATATTAGTGGAGTTGATATAATTTTGAAAGTTTGATGCTTGTTGGAAAATCGTGCGCGAGGTGGGACCGTGCGCGAGATGATGAAAACCGGTACTCACAAGCGGGGAATTGGAAGAAATGTCGAAGATGTCTTGGAAGTAGATATAGGAAGACTGCAGATGCAGTTATCACGGCCCCACGAGGTAAGCCAGCTAGAGAAGGCAATGCAACCAATAACCACAACCACCAATTCCAGTCAATGATATTAAAGAAATCTATTCCACTACCTAATTGCTATTCGCCCCTCCATCCATCCCATTGACCAGGTAATCTAACCTACAGCACACCCCTTCGCAACCCATTCTCCATCTATCCATCCATCCATCATAATCCCCTTCCTCTCCCCCACGCTCACGTTACCTGCTTCACCGACTCCGTTACCCATCAATGAAGGAGTAAAAGATGCCGACAATAAAACCAGCCACAAACCTTTCGAGGCAGGTATCAAGAATCCGACTATCCCACCTCTTAGTCATCAAATTCCCGCGGACACCCGAGAAACCCACCGACTCTATAGTACACATGAAAACAACCCAAGTTATGTAACAGGGTAAGAAAATTGGGCATGTAAAAGAAAAAGTGGGAATCGGAAGGGAGGGTTGAGCAAGACGGAAAGGAATGCATGCTCGTATCCAGTGAAGGAACAGGTGTGGCAATTCGGACCAGCCATGGAGGAAAACCGTAGGAAATATCCTTTCAACTCATTCCCGGTCTATAAGGCCGTTTGCGGAAAAATATGATGAGTGGAAGAGACAGACTACGCTTCGTGAAGAGGGAAGACCGCAGAAAAACTTTTGGGAGAAATCGCAAGGATTGCCGCCACACCAGCAAGGAAGAAGTACCAGGACTAGACCGAGCGCCATTCGCCAGTTGCAAAAAGGACCTCAAGGAGGAAGTTTTGATGCCAAGAGCGAACCATGAACAGGTGAGTCAGCGCTCAAGGAAGCAAGGTAGAAGGACGCTAAGCCTTCTCCTCCTTGGATTCGTCTTTGGAAGGACCATCCTTGGAGCCGTCCTCACCCTCCTTCTGTTTCACGTATTCGTCGTAGACACTGATAGCCTCCGCGACCTTGGCACGCAGAGCATTGTCGTCAGTCGTTCTTGAAATAAGTTAGCAGATATTTCTACAAATAAACGAATGAGAAAGGAATCTTACAGGTTGAGCAACTCAGCATTGTCCATCTCCAGAAGCATACCAGTGATCTTGCCAGCCAGATCGGGTTGCTGCTCATGGATCTTCGGATACAATGCCTCACCAAGCATCTGCTTTTGCTGAGCTGACGGAGCCTGGCTGAGGGTAGCCATGTCGAGACCTCCAGGCAAACCACCGGGCATTCCTCCCATCGGCTGTGGCGCGCCACGGCCTTGCGGGAAGCCAGGCATTTGTGGCTGTCCAGGTCTCATTGGCATGGTGCCACGACCAGCGCCTTGCTGAAACGCTTGGCCACCGCGCATGGCCGGGACGGTTGGCACCTGTGGGGGCATGCCAGGAAGAGTTGGCATAGGTCCGCGAGTCCCAGCTCCACGGCCACCCAGAGCCGCCTGCTGAGCTGCTTGAGCCAGTTGGACGTACTGAGGATTAAGGTAGGGGGGCGGGAAGGCACCGGGTGGTATGTTCGGGGGTAAGCCGTACATAGCGGGTGGCAATTGCTGAGCGGGATTGGGTCCACCACGGCCACCTGGCTGGCCGGGAATGCTACCGGGGAATGCGGCACCGCGTCCTCCTTGGGCGCCAGGTATGACCTGAGGAAACGGCATCTGTCCGCGAGCGCCGCCAGGGAACATGATGGGCTGTTGGCCAGGGCCCATGAAAATCTGGGGTTGAGCGAACGGACCAGCTTGTGACAAGCCTCCAGCCTGTTGCTGTAACCGGAGCTGGTTGCGAGCCTGGATAGTAGCTTCTAGCTGGCTCTTGCGGACATCTTTCCGCTGGGCCAGTGCAACATACAGGGGCTTGTTGTTAATCATCTTCTGGTTCATATCCGTAACAGCCTTGGTCGCTTCATCCGGGTTGCTGAAGCAGACGAAGCCGAAGCCCTTGCTCTTGCCCAAGATCTTCCTTTCGCCCTTGATTGTAACCTTATCCTTCTCCTTCTTGTCATCTCCAGAGCCGTCTTTGGAGTCCTCCTTCTCACCATCTTTGGTCTCACCGTCTTCCTTGGCTTCCTTCTTATCTTCAGGAGTATCGGCGCGATCGGCAGGCATAGCATCGCGCATGACTTTCGCAGAAGTGATGGTGCCGAAGGGGGCGAATAGCTCGCGGAGCTTCTCATCGTCAACGTCGTCGTCCAGGTTCTTGACGTAAAGATTGACGCCTTGGTATTTGGACTGCTTCTCAATCCGGGCAGCCTCATATTGCTTTCTGAGCTCCTCTTCGCGTTCGTGCTTCTTCTGCGCACGCCCAACGTACAACTTCTGACCCTTGAAATCCGAGTCGTTGAGCGTGTCAACGGCAACTGCGGCATCCTCATGCCTGATGTAGTTGACAAAACCGAAGCCACGACTCTTGCCAGTGTCGTTGTCACGCGCGAGCGAAGCGGATGTAATTTGTCCAAACCTCTCGAATAGCTCGCGAAATTCGTCATCAGTGACATCTTGCTCGACATTCTTGACATAGACGTTGGTGAAGTTGGCCTTCATCTCCTCGAATTTGCTCATGCGATCCTTCTTAGGGATGTGATGGCCCACAAACACCTTTTTCTCATTCAGCAACATGCCGTTGACGTGCTTGATGGCGTTGGTAGCAGCCTCAGCAGTCTCGTAGTGAACAAACCCGTATCCCTTAGAGTTGCCCATCTCGTCCTGAGCGACCTTGCAGCTCAGAATATTGCCGAAAGCGGCGAAGGTATCGTGAAGAGCCTTGTTATCGATGGCTACATCCAGGTTCTTGATGAAGACGTTGCCTTGTCCAGTCTTGCGGAGAGCGGGATCACGCTGCGACCACATGATGCGACAAGGTTTGCCCTTGATAACTGTGTAGTTGAGCTCTTCAAGAGCCTTTTCGCCATCCTCTGAGCTATTGTAATTGACGTAGGCATAGCCGAGTGAGCGGCGGGTAACAGCGTCACGGCAGACACGAATGGAGGCAACCTGGCCGATGGACGAGAATAGCTCGAAAAGCATGGCCTCTGTGACAGAGGGATCGAGCTCGCCAACATAGAGCGAAGCCGAGTTCTGGTGCGCAGTAGAGGGCGCTGCGGACGTGGGAGTAGAAATATCCCCAGACTGCTGGGTAGATCCCACATTGGTGTTCACGGTTGTGCCATTTGCACCAGCGTCATTAACGGCATCGTGAGCCGGGGAGGTAGAGTTTGCAACTTCGGAAGACATCTTGATAATCTTTCTCGATCCTGATCAGTGAGAGCTCAAATGTGGAGGATGAGGGTCTATCGCTCCCATCACGGCATCGGGGCGGTGTAAGTCTCACCTGTAACAAATGTAGACAACAAGCTGCGGTTACGATGTATGCACTTGAGCAAAGCAGATGGATTCAATCCAAGAGAGACAAAAGTACAAGTTAAGGTTGTCGCGCCTCGGCCTGAGTTTGCTGGGCTATCTGTATCGGAGAGGTCGCGAGGAGGATGTGTCGGGCAAGTGACAGTGGTGAGGGTGCAGGTGATGAGCTTGAGTCTGGGAGACGTCAACGACTTTTTTTAGGATTTTGAAGTTTTTTTGGGCGGCGTTTAGAAGTTTTCTGGAGGGGGAGGGGGCAGAGAGAGAACTCCAAGAGAAGCTCGCTCTAATTTGGATGTGATTGTGTATGTGTGGTGTTGGATGGAGGACAGATTGTGACGGCCACAAAGGGAATTTTTTTGTCGCAGATCAACGCGGCGCCAAGCACGTGATGGGCAGCGGTCAAACCTTCCCCATCGCGCGTTGGGGGGGAAAGGGATTCGCAGGCGATGCTGTCCAGCTCCTTCACCATCACAATTGTCAAGAGGGAGTAGGAGGCTTTTCACAACAAAGGTCTGACAAGAAACGTCTGATGATTAATTCGAGAGAATGATACGATGATGGAGGTGGTATCCAGTACACCGGCCAGGACCATTGGCTTTATACAGGCACGTCTACCGTCGTAGAGAATGCCAGATACATAACACAATCGAGCGCAGCGAGGACAGGGGGTTTGGAGGAGAATCCCCCATGAAAAGAAATTTCAGTGGTCAAATAAACAATATTAAAGGCCTTGGAGAGTGCCCTTTTTGTTGGGGATTCTCCAAATCCCGTGTTCTCGCTGCGTTCGAGATGTCTAGGACTGAATGGTTGGGCTCTGCCCACCAAAGACGAGGCACAGTACCGAATCCTCACAACTAGGACAATTAACAAATAAGTAGAATGTTGAAATATGTAAGAACTCCTCTGGGGAAAGGCCTTGCCCCTCAGATCAGCTCTAGCGAAAAATTATATACATGCAAATGTTGCCTCCCGATCTTCAACACCATTACCCTTCCACGATGAAACGCCACTGCCGAGGAAACACCAGCGTGGAAAGAAGGAAGCCTCAACTCAGCAAGAGCAAAGAACAAACTTAGAAAGAGGAAAAGCCAACTTGGAAAGCAGAAACATCAGAGGGGAAAGCACAACACGAGGCGTGCAAGAGAAATTACTAAAAATGGGTATCTGGCACAAACAATCCGTAGGTCACTCCTTCAAACTCTCATCCCACCCGCCCCTTTCGTCCAAAAAGGCCTCCACCCTGTTTTTGCAATCTTCGAGTCCCTTCCCGAGAGCCTCGCCCCACTGTCCCTCGACGAGTGCTACCTTCTCCTTCAAGTCCTCCGTCAGTCGTGCCTCCTCATCCTGTCGGATCGCCTTCATTTCCCTGTCAATGCTTGCAAAGTCTTCGCCAGCCAGGTATCGTTGAGTCTCGAGTAAGCGGGATCCAGCTGTCATCACCCCCGTCTTAACCTCGTGCAGGAGGCAGAGTAAGTTGACCTGTGACTCTATGAATTGGTAGGCAGATTTCCCTGCATGGGCGAGCAGTGAGAACAGATACTGCAACGGGAAGTCGTGGTAAGATGGATTCTCTTCGTATTCTTGAGGCGGTATCAGGATGTCGAAGCCATCCAGCTTGCTTGGAACCTTCTGGACGATGGCCAGCAGACCTGGGGCAATATCCCAGAAAGCCGAGAGCTGAATCTCAACACCCCGAGTGACATTCTCTTCGATGACGTTCAAGAAATCTTCAAATCTCTTAAGCGTTTCCTTTTCAAACACAAGCTTACGGTCCTGTGCGTCACGCTTGAAGAAATCGTTGGCTTCCTTGACCTTTTCGTCGTTACCGGCTTGCACATAAGGTGTCAGCACAATGCTCTTGTATCGATCGTTTCGCTCGTCTTCCAATTCGAACATCTCCCTATGCAGCTGCTCACGCGCTTCGAAAAGCCATTTGATCAAGGTTAACTTCTCCAGCAACTCTGGCTGCTCGTCGCCTTCCTCTTGAGTTTGGTTAGGATTGGACTCGCGCGCATCATTGAACAAGCCGCTACGGAGATGGTCGATCGACGCCGACGCTTTTGTGATCCTCTCTGAGAACATTGCATGAAGAGGCGTTGCAACGTCCTTTTGAAAAATGTCGAATTCCATTTGAACCATCTCCTGGGTTCGTTTGTCTTCTCTCGCTTCAAATTCGGCTTCAGCCTTGGCAGCATCAGCGAATGACATGATTCCAGAACGGATGTTTTCTTGGATATTGTAGCGCAGATCGCTGCGCCTCTCTGCTAATTGTGTACGCTCCTGCTCACGACGAACGTCGATTTTCGCCACGTAATGCTCCTTTGTTGGTGCGACACCTTCCAAGTCCGAAAGAGATCGCAGGTTCGCACGGATAGAGGCGAGGTCCGGATGGTTATTATTAACAGCAGGGTAATGACGCGGATAAGGAGGAGGAAGCGTTACAAGTCTGGAGACATCTAGTTTGTATGGGTCTGGAGTCGCAGGCGCCGAGTGCGAATAAAACTGGAACGAGTGGGCAGATACAGGTTGGACGTGGTCATGGAGGCCAGTCTTCTCAACTGGGAAGTCGTTGGGTCCATATACGAGTTGTTGGCTGCTGGGCCCAGGACCGTAAGCGGGAGATCCCTCGTCTTCCCATTGCAGGTGTTCTCGTGCCTCTCGGGGGAGGCCCATATACTTGGATTCCCTTTTACTGCGCTCTAGCTTCTTTCCTCCTCGACCGGAGGATCCCCCGTCTGCACTCGCTTCCCACCAGCGACTAGCCGACCTTCCGCGAGAATCCTCGTCGTCGTGGACAGTGCTCACCGTCATACTAGGAATTGGAGAAAGACAAGGTTGGTAACTATTCCATGCTTGACTTTCACGGCCTCGCCCCTGGCTTGACGCGCTGGAAGGAGAATTGGGTTCCGTATGAGGTGTATAGTTCGCTTTTGAGGAAGAAGGACTGGCGGCAGTCGTGGGCGCCGAAGTTCGTGTATCAGGAGACTCCTCGATGGTGGATGCCTGTGAAACTCGTCCATTTGTCGTTGCAGTAGTCGAGGCGCTAGGGGTAACTGAGCGCTTTCCACCTGCGCCGTACGATCGCCATAGGTCTCTTGTTAGATCTAAAATGTCGCTTGCCATAGCGTCGAAAGCGGAGGAGTAGCGGTCCCGGCGAAGCCTCGACTCAGTGACAATAAATTCAGCAAAAAGCTCGAGTCGTTCTTGGTCCGTTTGTGCTACATTCTCTTTCTCTATAAACAGTCGATGACGCTCGATTGCAGACTGTGCAAACATCTCTCGTTCGCTAGGCTTAGGAGTACTGGTGTTTAAGCCAGCGGATTGAGGCCGAACTGGGGAAAGCGGTGCAGGCATAGCATTGGCCTCAATGTTCGGGGTATGCAGGATGTGAGATATTGGTCGGGCTTGGTGGAGAGATGAAACAGACAAGCTGGATGAGTAGTCATCTCCCAAATGTTGTGGAGGTGGTGTGGGAAGAGTTTTCGGTGGTACAGCTGGAGACCCATTGTTATGTATCATATGATCGAACCGATCGGTACCTGGAGAGAACGGAGGAGTTGGGGCGAAGATCTCAGGGGACATGACTCTCTTAGTTGACTCAAGTCGAGGAGTGGAGTTGCTAGATCCGGGATCTTGTAAATCTTCATAGGATTTCTTCGAACCAGTATGCATCTGGGCATCCCTCGGAGACTGGAAATTTCTGCTACTTCGTGGGGTTCCTTTGGTGACCCCTCGCCGACGACCTATGGACCCATCGGTTGGGCCCGTCAGAACCAGGTCAGATGGTTTTGCAGATGTTACCTCCATATCTTGAGCCCATGGATTGTTATTCGACTCCCTGGCGCTTGGGGCTTCGCTTGTCCTTTCTCGAGCTGCCCGACTTTCACTTCTGCGTTCACGTATTCCTCTAGCGCTTGGATCACGTTTCGCAGGAGCACGAGAGAGTCCACCAGCGGACGAAGATGCTGATTGTGCGGCTGGCGGTCCTGGTATAGACGAGGTATTCCCTGACGCGGTATCCGGCCAAGTAACTGGATTCGTCTGCGGATTGATACTCTGGCTTGACGTGTCTAGGTGAAGGCCTCGGGCTGCTGGAGACCTAGACCGATTCCGAGCGTCTTCATCCTGCCAGCCGACCGGAGTGGGCGGGATAGGACCAAGAGTGCTCCCCATTTGTGTTGGTCTTCTTGTTGGAGGAGCCGCCGTAGGGTTCTCGCTCCTGGAAAATGTATCCGGTGTGCGGCTCATACTTTGCGATCTCGAACTACTCGGAGGGGGCCCAGGGGGCGGGGGTGGTAGTGGCATGCCTGGCCCCCAACCATAACTCGGCGGTATCGGAGAACCCTCTATCGGAGTCCTTGAATTTGATGCGCTAGCAATCCCGATAGCACCAGTCGAAGCTGCTCGACGGGATGCCGGTGGCCGTGCTGGGGATTCTGGACTCCACCGACGCTCTGGTGCAATAATGGAAATGTGACTGTCTCCCGTCAGTTATGATCAACGCACGATGCCAAAGAACGTACGATTGAGATACCCTGGGTCCCTGTGAACCGTTAACAGGAGCACGAGCGAGTGCCTCCGTAGTGTTGATACGCAAAGATTCGATCGCACTGGGAGCCTGGGAGTATTCCGAAGCCCGATTCCTCGAAGTCAAAGCCGAAAGGCTGAATATTGAGTGTTGCTTATCTGATCTTGATGAGGAGCGATCCCGTGTAGCCAACGGTGGCGGAGGAGGAAATGATGGAGGAGAAGTGGCGTTGCTAGCACTATTTGGCACCGTGACGGATGACGGTCTACTAAGATCATACCCAGAGGATGTTCTCTGAGGCACAACGATGCTCGAACCTGAAGAAGGCGTATATTCGGAGGGCGACGCGCTATGGGACGAGGTAAACGCATTACCTGACAAGTGTGGAGACGATCCCATGGTTTGAGACATGCTCTGTCCTTGGCCAGGAGAATATGGGGGTGGAGGTGAGGGCATATTGGCTAAGGCGAATATTTAGCATGTCTCTCAAATTCATTGAAGCTGAAACCCTTGAAACTGAAAATCTCGAAGATGGGAGGCTAAAAGTGAATATCTTTCGAACATGACGTTGAAGAAATGCCACAATCGGAGACTCCAAGATATAGAGAAAATGGAATTTACCCTCCATCCCAGTTATTTCCCTTTGCCTGTTCGACACAGTCGCCGACTGCGGGCTCGAATGCGGAACATATTGCCCCCCAATAGGTCCATTGCGACCCCATTGCTGTGGATTGTATGCCGCTACCATCGAGGAGGCGCTCCTGAGAGCCATGGGCGAAGACCCTCGAGATCCTGCTGCGGAGAGTGTCGAAGCAGCATACGGCGAGAAAGGTGTGCTTAAGGACGTCGCTGAGCTGGGCGTCTGCGAATGCAGGTACGCTCCTTGCTGCGGGGCGAGAGCAGTGGTGATGCTTGGGGGTTGTACAGCGACGCGCCTTTGAGAAGATGGCTGTCCTCCTGCTAATCGCGGAGCAGAGGTCGGCGGTGGGGGAGGGAGGGAGGAACCATAGCCATATTCAGAGCTCATAGTGAACGGCCAAAAAATGTCTGAGCGCGAAGCCTCCAGCGGCTCGAGTGACTCTGCGACGAATCCTATCCGCCTCCGAAAGTTGGTGGTTGAGGTGGAATGCAGCTTAGAGATGTTGGTCACTCCATGAAAGGCCACAAAAGAAAGCACAGTGACGGGGGGCTCTTCACATCCCAGCGCATGTTGTTCGGGGAGAGAAGCTTCCTGCGCGCACACTTTGTGATAGACGGAATCCCACACAGATGCCTCTCATTCGTCGCAGCGTCCACGACCAAAAAAGACAGAGAGGGTGAAGGACCGGCCTCACTCTGCAGAACTAAAACAAAAGCGCGCTGGCTTAAGGTTCATGGCTCAAGCGAGCATTGGTGGGTTTCTGCCTACGAATGGCAGCGAGGAGAAATGGTGCATGAAGAGGTAAGGGTCGGGGGAGCTGCAGCACCCTGGCGCTCCATCAACACGGCGCTTAACGGAAACCCAAGGCTGGTCGACTGTTGCCCGGCCGCTGCCTTTAAGCTGCTGAAAACTTCAGGTTCATGCTCGAGCAATATATTTTCCAAAAACTCCGGCTTAATGATCTGATATTCATCCATGCGTAAGCAAGATAAGCGTAATAGTTTAGAGAAATTCCAAACGTCCCCAATTTTTCTGGTGTTCGAGAAGGGTTCCGAATAGTGGACCCGTCATGTATGTTTAAAAATAGTAAGCGATTCTCGCATCGAATAAACTTCGTATTTAGCAATGCATCGCGCGGAAGATCCTTTGAAGGATTGTTGAAAACTAGCGCGTGTTGGTTGCTCGCCAAACGCGTCCAATTGTGGGTGGACATCGTGTGAGGTTTTCATGGGTCAAGATGTGATATCCAGAGCAAGACTGTGCCGATGCATAACAAATTCTAGCCTAGGGGTAGCAAGAATATGGATCAACTAGAATCGGTCGTTATCCCAGACATGACCGGTTAACGGTGGCAGAATGTTGGTGTTTTCCTTTGACTCTCACATTCAAAGCTTCAGTCATTTTTGCCGACGATGATATGAACGATATTTGCCCGCGCAGTTTTATTGGTCTATGAGTACCTAAGAAGCTAGAGTACAACTCGAGTCGGTCATCTTTGTAGGTAAGATCGACGCAGACGTCGATGTTAGGTTATCGCAGATAAGATGAAAGAAAAACACCCAGACCCTGCTTCAGTACTGCTTGTGAGTATCGATGACTTTCTGAACCTCATCATAACTCCCCATGAAGATACCAGACCGATCATGGATGTGCTCTGGGACCACCTCCAGCATGCGCTTCAGGTTACTGTCTATAGCTTGACCACCAGCTAATGACTTGTCAGTATTATTGGTCGCATATGTGGGGAAGAACTTAGACATACCATTTTCAAAGACCAGAGCCATTGGTGCGCATTCATACAAAATTCGCAGCTTGCCTTTGGGGCTCTTCTTGTCTGCTGGATATGCGAAAATACCTCCATATAACAGCGTACGATACGCATCAGCCACCATGGAACCAATATACCTTGCGCTGTAGGGTTTCCCACCCTCGGCAGGGTATTTCAGGCTGTTGACATACGCCTTGATGGGCTCGGTCCAGTACATACTGTTGCCTTCGTTGACAGAGTAAATCGCCCTTTTCTTGGGCACCTTCATATTTGGGTGGGTGAGGATGAATTCTCCGAGTGCATTATCCATGGTAAACCCGTTGACTGAGCCACCCTTCATGGTAATGACCAATTGAGCTGAGGCACCATACATGGTGAAACCACTGGCGACAAGTTCGGTTCCCGGCTTCAGCAAGTCTTCTTTTGTACCCTGCGCGCCTTCTTCGAGCTTGAAGATGCCGAAGATGGTTCCAACCGATACGCCAGCGTCCAAGTTCGACGAACCATCTATAGGGTCACAAACAACGGCGTACCGCGCGTGCGGGTGCTCATCAAATGCGATGGCCTCCTCCTCTTCCTCGGACACCAGTATCCTGACCCTAGCGCAGCTCCTCATGGCACTCACGAAGATGTCATTGCCAATAACGTCCAGCTTCTTCTGATCATCTCCCGTTGTGTTCGAGGAACCCGCGAGTCCAGTAAGCTAAACAATACGCCTCAGCCGATAACTTCCAATATTGTAGATATCCAAGGCACTCACATTGATCAGTGTGGCCCTTCGAATGTAGTAGGCAATGCTCTTGAAGGCGAATTGGAGGGCGTGGCAAAGAAGTCTGGTATGTGGATATTAGCTAACTGCCAGCCCAAGCGGCATTGCCAGCACTTACGTGAAGTCTCCTGTTGCCTCTTTGTGTTTTGTCTGTTCTTCTGTGAGGAACCTCGTGAGTGTCACAATATCAGTGTTGATCTTCTCAGACCCAACAGCTCCTCCTTCTGCGTTGCTGCTCATCGTGATTGTGTTTGAAGGTATGTTGGTATGAATGGGTGAGGGCTAGGGCTAAAGTGTGAGGCAATTGATACAAGAGTGCTTTCCGGAAGATGTAAAGACCTAGCAACCTGGTTTCAGGTGGCTAGTATCGGGCGCGCGGAGCAACGTTCGGTATTTGTATGGTTCGGCGGGTTGGTTGGATGCTCGTCCTCGGCAACGTTGTAACCAAGGTCACGAGAGGTGGTGAACGTGACGCTGTGGATGTAAGGGAGCAATTGATTGGGAAGAGGAGACTGGCAGGTAGCTGAAAGCATATGATCCATATCTGGAGGCTGCTTGTGGATCTGTTATGCCTTTGTTGCGCCCGTGAAGATGATAGAGGAGGGGGGTATTCTGATGCGGGGCGCATTTCTCTCCGGATTGTGTTTTCCCGACATCTTCCGCATTTGAAGCCGGCGGATCAATCGAAGGGAGCATTTTGAAGCAAACAGCGGCATTTTCCTCTGATCTAGTTGATATACAGCGGCTTCTTCGAATCAGACTTCGCCTCCCCACCTGGATAAGCTATAGTTGGAAAGCTCGAACCCATCCACCAATAACAAGTTGCTCAGGAAGCCGTTTGAACTGGCCCACAGCCAACTTCGTTCTAGGACGGGCACACAGGTAGACAATTTCCCTTGGTGACTGAGGTTACAAAACTCATAGCCGGCTTCTTTGGTCCTGTTCCTGGAGCATGTCAGAATGATGTGGTCGACTCTAGAAGAGAGCACTTTGCGATGCGCCGGCGGACCATCCTGGCGTCCCGGGCTAATTCAGATTGAGATGCCAAGACTGAAAAATCTTAGATTACTTACTAATCCCCTCCAAGACTTTCTTAGCGAAAATATTTCTTGAGCTTCCACCGAGAAAACTTCACACACCATCTCGAAGCTCCTCAAAGTAGATGAGAGCTCCCAGCTTTCATTTCCAAGACAGTAATGAGGAGACCAGTTTCAGGATATACTCTTATCATCGTTTCTCTCGCTCTTACCTGACTCTCCATCCTCCTCCCTTTGTCACTGGAGCCCATGGCCGATTCCCATCACCCATAAGGCTTTCCTTCCTAGACACTACCAATGTGAGTATGTTATTCTCGTTACTCCTTCCCACTTCCTGATGATTTGTACAAACCGCAAAACTAGAGTCTTTGACCTTCAAGGAGGAATGAAACTTTTATGCACACGTCAGTCTGAAACACATTACTCAAGCCCTCGTTTATCAAAGTCGTTGGTTTCCACAGAGTACTAACAGACATAATAGGTAGTTTGCTGAAATAGCCCTATCGGTCTCTCTTGTCGTGGCCTGATATGGCCTTCCTTGCTAAACCATGGGAGTCAAAGATTCCGAGTACAAAGTATACCATCTATCCTTACTCTCCGTTCCCCACATCCGAGCATATGATGATCTTTCGTACTCTGTACGCTGGAAATTACCGACTGAGGCCTCGCGGTCTTTGAAGCAATCAAATGGCTATTTCTGATCTCGATTTCAAAACTCTGCCTTCTAGCCCTTCAGTGTCTCATTCATTGGCTAACATGCTTAGGACTCTTCACCAGACATTTCGGCCGACCTCCACTTCCTTTGGTACGATACTCACCTTTCCTCTACTCTATCGGAATACTTCATGATGAATGGCACTGGGCTCCGAACTTTCGTGAATGGATATGCCTTTTTGTGGCAGGCCTAGAAAACCTCGCCCACTGATATTTCCTTTCACTACATGCCCGCACTGTTGTTTCGTTTGACATATCATTTCTAAGACCGGTTATAGCATGGCGGTAAGCACGTGGATTGGAGTTCACTGCTGGAAGGCCTAGAACTACCTGTGAGCATTCATTTTCGTTACTACCCTCAACATCATGATGAACATCTAGATGACGAGTCTTATTCGAGTTTTCGATGCAGACAATACTTTTTTAACCATTCATGCATAACTGATCTGTTGCCACGCACTTTCATTTTCCAATTCTCTTTCAAAGATTAGAAGAACTGACCTTTCAAAGCCAACATTTGCATTTCGTACCTCATCGGTATGGTTTCTCGGTCGATAAATGGGAATATCTAGATATTGGTGAAATGTCTCGGGCTCTGTGTTTGAGTCCAAAGGTATGCAAGTTGCTTTCCTTTTAGTGTTCCCTCTTACATGATGATTCAATATACACAAGTGACAAGCATATGTCCAAGCTACCTCACGGTGCAAAGACGAGACTGTTTTGGACTGACCTATCATCATGAAATCCCATTTCCATTTATAACTCTAGATTTTCTCTGACATTCACCAGCAGGTCGCGCTTGGCTCGTATGTCCCAAATTGATAGTGATTCCCATTGGCCACACCTTGTTACAACCTCTTAATTTATATTCGTGGTACGTTGACACCCTGGCTTCTTTTGGTTCAAATGTGGGCTTCATATGATGAATTTATCTATATCTCACGACGGTCGGCATAGCTACAAATTAGCATTGATGAGAGTGCCCATGACTGGGCTTATATTCTGAATAATAGCCCATGCTATTTCCACTTTGAATGCATTCAATCGCAGAAAGAAAATCACTAACGACTTTATTCTTTTAGGACATTGGAACATTCAAACCCAGGGAAAAGGTCTTTCTCACTAATAACGCATTCATATGTCACCCAAATGGAAGCCTGCCTCCAATTTTCTGACCACCCGTAAATGAGGACGCAATGACGCTGAAGACCTGTGGTTGGCGCTCTGTTGGTCGTCCACAATTCTCTCGGTCTCTCAGTATGGTCTTTTATGTACATGAACATATGTCACGCGAGTATAGCAAGCATAGATATAAAACAATTGGATTTATCTGTGAGTCCAGCACCAGGGCCAAATTGAGTATCTATACCAAGATCATATCTGTTCTTTCGACCGCCATGCAATTTGCTCTCTTGCTCGATTCCTATCAACCAACTGAAAAAGCATTTATATCCGCGTCGAAAGGCCCTGGTAAAAATCAAACATGAAGCTGCTCATCATCAGAACAACGTTTACTATGGATGGAAGCCACTTACTCGTCAAGAACCTAGTACAGTCCAATGGTGATGTCACCCCGCACTCTTGCGGTAAGATGGATCTCCGCCTCAAGATCAAGTTTGATTCCCAACAACAGAGCGGCATCCTTCAAATTGCCATTATCATCGACGGGGCCCTTCACAAGCGAGCCTTTTGAATTCGTGAGCTTCTTCTCCTGGAACTCCATGCGACCGCAACTTACCGGCTGGCTGGTTCAGGTTGGATGATGAAGGGGGAACTGGCAAAGCGGAAAGTGTTTTACGGCCACCTGATGCCTGACCATCCTCGCTGTCGGACAGGTAGGCGTTGCCGGGCCTGGAAGTAGCTTGGCTATGGAAGAAGTCAGCGTCAAAGGCCGCGAAGCCTGGAAGGTGACATACACGGTAGCCATAACGTTGGATGCGTGGTTCGGGGGGAGGAATTTCGTGGAAAGTGGAGATTTGGGTAATCAAAGTTGGTAATGTCTGTGCTGGAAGAGATTCAATTGTGTTGGTCTAGGTTGCAATATGCGTCAAAAAGCTTCTTTATATATTCCAGCGTCTGCCGGTCTATGGGTACCTCTTGTGAACCGGAAAGCATAACCGTACAATTCCCTGCAGGACGGCGGATCGCGTCGTGTTGCTGTCTTCGACATCGAATGGTCAAAGGAAGAGTAAGGCCAGGAAGTCCATGGCTTCGAAACTCGACTTGCATCATTTGCGTTTTCGGCCGTCACTGTTTGTGCTGTCATATACGATTCATGGAGGAGGTTTGGTAAGCGTGCTTTGTCCACGTCAAGAATTGAACCCTTGCATCAATGTTCATTCAAGGTAAATGGCAGTTCCCCAAGGTCGAGCGGAATGGGTTTGATGTCGCTAATTTGCGGTTGAGACAGACGCAAAGCGAAGATGTCCGTGCTGCACTTCCTGCACGGGGAAATACGATTCAATGCTGAAACTCGAAGGGGCAGCCCAGCTTCAAGAGCTACTTATACATGTTTTAGGCACTACTGCGATTGTCTCTTCATCTTTCTGACCTGACAATCACGCGATATTCCCCAAAATTCCAAGAGAGTTTCTTCTGTTACTGATTTGCGACTTTGTGTATGTACAGACCCGTAGGGCGCATGGCGTACACACCAGGTTTCGGCATGGACCGCTATATACGATATTAACTATTCTCCGGGGATATCCTATGATTGTAAAAACTCCCACGTCATCAGGAGTCACTTTCAGAGGGTCGAAGCATGTCGTATCTTCTCATTCCTATTCCAGCCAAGGCCTCCACTCTTCCACATTGCTCCCATGCCGAGGATAGAACGACTTATCCTGTATAGTGGAACCGCCTCAATGTCTCTTTCGAGCTTCTTGCACGGCGTTGTCGATCAAACATTTTCGAATCGTCCGGAATTTACCAAAGCTCCTCTTCTCGACAGTATTCGTAATTGTATCAGCCTCTCCGTAGTGGTAGAAGACGTCTGGTTGAAGTGATACCACTTTCCGCTGGCATTGTTCCCAAGATCTTCGAATGCTCGAGTAGAACTGCCGTCATGGTTTTGCCCTTGCTGATTTCTATCCTTATCTGCCCTGGCTTACTTGGAACCCAAGAATCTATTCGACAAAGCCAACAAAAGGAAAAGAGGGAAGAGCATCGTGCTCGACGATGTAATCTCATAGCAACGTGCGTCAAGTCGTCTTTACGGAGTCGAGAGATCAATGGCAGGCCTATTGTCCTCAGAGGCGGTAAAGTACGTACTATTCCAACGATTCAACACTACTCCCTGTTAAACCCTTTTAGCTTTATATTGACACCGGCACCAGCAGTGGTGAGCCATTTGGACACCAATATGCTGGCTACTATCTTCCATACCCCGACACCAAATATGAAGGCCTTGTCACCACGATCACGAATGTTGCACCCATTATGAATTGGGTGTATGTTGACAAGGAGACCTACGAAGTTAAATACGGCGTCCGATCTGATGCACAACCGAATCTGACCGGTCCATTCGATTGCACCCGCCAAGATCGACGCCTGACCTTTGATGGATTTGAAGGATTTTGCGCAGTCGAAGAACATCCCACCATTTGGGCATTGTACTTTGATAGGGATGACGACGGCCTCCGCTCCAAAATACCTATCAGCACTCGGGTCTTGGAAATTGAGCTCACAAGGAGGGAGAAGAGGTGGAAGAAAGAGCCTACGGCTAGGCATGCAGATCAGACGACCGAGAGGGCTGTGAATGCGCAAGTACCGGCTCCAGTAGAAACTCCAAAAGCTCCACAACCATCACCATGCCCCGTTAGTACAAAACCAGCGACGAAAGTGAAGGGAGAAAGCGATCAAGCAGGCATCACCAAAGCGGTAGAAAACTCTAAACAATATACGGAAGCTCGAACAACAGCACAGGTTGTATTACCAGCAGTCAATTCAGCGCCCGAGCCTATAGCCTCACCAAGAGTTTCAGGCACGCAAAATTCAGCCTACCAGATGTCGGAGCTTTCAAGAACTCCTACCGATTCAGATGGACCACCGGCATACTCAGAACACCCTGAGGATTCTACAGGCTTGCCTATAGATCCTCAAAGTGGTTCCGAATGGTCAATCCAGGGCGATGATCAAGTCGCATCTCGTTCACTCGCAGGGTTCACACCAGCTAGCTCCGTTCATGGTGACGATATGATTGTTAACGAACAACCCGGAGTTGACAAACCTGGGATTCCCGGGCTAGAACCAGATGGACCAACTTCGCCACACGATCGGGTCCCCAGGTCACTCCCTTTGTCTATGCCTGCTATTTCGGAAGAGTACTGCTGTCGTTCAGTAACAGAGCGGGCCTGTTTATGTGGATATTCGATGTCTTCAAATACCATTGAATCGTCTCATCCTCTCTCACATCGATATGCGAATCGCCCAGCAACTGCCAGCGGGACAGCCTCCGCTTTTCCTTCTATGCAAATCCAGAGCGGCCGCCATTCCTTCAACACACCTCAAAGCGATCCCTCCTCTGATTCAGTAAACCCGCTGTCGCCAATAGATTCCGCGCCACAGTCCCAGTTGTAGGACATACCTTCGCTAGCTAAGAACCCAGACAAGGTCATTGGGGGAATAAGGGGTGAAGAAGCAAGCAATCCAACTCACGTTAGGACGCACGCAGTAAAAGTAGGTATATCACCCAATCTCGCTCAAAGTTCTGCAGGTTCTTCGGAGCAGGGAACATGCCGGAAATCTTACATTGGAGATGAAGCCGAAAGTGAAGGATGAGAGGAACTCGATTATGAAGTCCATTTTGCCGGTTAAGACGATGTTTGCAAAGGCGAGACGAATCGAGTCGATGAAACAACGGTCGGATGGTGTGGATCAGGTCGAGAAGTCGCTATAACGCTGAGAGGGTGGAGAGGTATCAAAATTCTCACAGCGATTGGGAAGGAACAAATTGCATGGGACAAATACCACTTAGCTATCAGTGTGGAGTAGGAACTGCTCGAAAAGCTAGTCTCCAAAGTATGGTTCAACCTCTAGAATATGCACATGCTAAAAATGGAAATCTCAATCTTCTGTACTTAAATCCCGATCTGCACCCTCACTTCTTTCAAAAATAAAATAAAATAAAATAAAATAAAATAAAACAAAATAAAATAAAATAAATACAAGGTGTCATCTTTATTGACATTGGTCCAACCACCGTGTACCCAAGCTTCCCAAGCTCGGTTGAACAAAAACTGACGCTCCGATTAAAAGCATATAGCAGAAATTCGCCAACAGCACAGCATATTAATCAATTAAAATTAAAGAAATAGATAGTTCTATGATATGAGAGTCTATATTTCAAATTTATTCCAATATTTTCTATACACGATGGAGTGTTTTGGGTAACAGCTGAATGAATTAAGCCTTGGGGGAGTGCCATTTTCCATTCCATTAAGCATGTTTCCAGAAGGTTTCCTCAAACACCAACCTCCACCCAACTCCCATCACATCCCATCTCAAACCGAACTGGAGATCTGATACCTACCCCGTCGCCACACCATCCCCCGCATTCCTGATCCTTTCGGGAACATGAAACTCGAACCACCATCACCTGAGCAGCCTTATGCGAAAGGCTGTGTCTGCTTCAGGCTACGCGTCGAAGGGGCAAGCGTGAGAGAACGCTCACGCGAGTAACGTGGGATTCCTAGGAACATGCGAGCTTTTGGGATGTGTTATTTGTGATGCTAGTTCTTAGGAGCAAACTAGCTTTTGTTGATTATTCTCAAGCGATTTAGGAGCTAAGAAGTGGGGGAGAATTCGTGCTTTGATTGTTTACTCAAAAAGTTCGAAGGGCAGAAGATGCTAGCTATGCCTTTACATGCGCATTCATCGAGTGCACCACCGGAGTTGATGGGGATGAGGTACCGATTCATCTCTCTTCTCCACTCCCATTTACTAAGAGGACGACTCTGACGATGTGTATATGTAGTAATGGCACGATGTTGCCCTCAAGTCGACTATACGAACGCCTTGGAGCGATGCCATCGAACCCCGAAGACCCCGAGAGCGTGGCAGAGCTCGTTGTCGTTGCCTTTGGAGCTTTCGAGCGGTATTACGTTTGTTGGAGGAATCAGGCAGGGGAATATAAGCAAGGTAGCAACATTGCTGCTCTCACTCTGTCTTTCTACACTCCTCTAAATCACCACAGACAGTTACGGCCTTCCCGCTAGGCTACATGAGTGGCTATACCCAGTAAATGGCCAAGGCCGCCATTTCCCAACGCTTCAAGTCGTGCTCGGACGGGGCGACGAATTCTTTGCCTCCGATAAAGATGGCAAGCTTGAAAATGTGGACATTGATTTGCGGGAGAAGATCCCAAGGGTCGATAGTCCAGTAGAGAAGACAGAGCGGTCTGCTCTCAGAAGGTCGAGAACCCTCTCCTTTGTCCGCCCTACTTCAGATCCAGTTTCCAAGCCCTTCAGCCCAATCATCGAATCGCCAAACCGCTCATCAGCCTCTACCGTTGTACGACAACCAAGGGAAAGACCTCGAAGTATAGCGTTTACCTCAGCCTTGTTCTCACAGTTTCTCGAACGGGAGAAGCCTCGGAAGGCATGTATCTGTACTCAGCAATCGCAGCCATCATCGCGATCGGGCTATGTGGACGCCTCCGTTCAGACAGACCAAGAACCGGTACCCATCCATCAGTCATCCATAGCTATCGAAAGCGATATATCAACCGTCGCTTCTCACAGTAGTCGTACAAGCATTTCGGAGATCTCGACACCGTTGACAACAGTTTCGGCAGCCCCAAATCCAGTCGTGATGGGAAGGATGTTGGATTATTTCAACGCTCCGAAGTATCAACTGGGTGATGCTTTGAGATCAACATACCACCATGTACCCGTATACCCGGACTTTGAACTTTGTCATACTTGGATGTCGGTGCTTGATCGGCGGAGAACAGTATGAAAGCGGATTCCAAGCAGCATAGTGAAGACGTTATTGAAGATACAACTTGGGTTGGAAATTAAGGCCATTCGGATGGTCTTTGTAAATATTATACGGGGTTTGTCTAGGTACGGGCAGGCATCAACACTTTAACAGAATTAGAAGATTAACAGGCTCATTAAAATGTATAGCTCGCTGTAAAATTATATGTTACAGTTCCTAGAATCGAACATAGCTCAAGATTATTTTCCGCTACTTTGCCCTCGGCTCCATAATGAGTCGTGAATTAAGCGTCAGGGCTATGGTGCTCCTTCCCTTTCATCACTCAGTTCGCTGGAAATGACTTATAAGGTTTGACCTCACCACCTGGTTTGATCTCCTCGCCTTTTTTTTTTCAAATGATAGCAGCATTCACCCTCACCGTACCGAAAATAAATAACTAGAGCAACATATCCTATCGACGAGCTACCCATTCCCATGCCTCCGGCGTGCTGGAAGAAAACTATCTCCACCAAATAGGCACACTGTAACTCTTTGGATCAATCGCATAGACCAATCACAACCTTCGGATATACTATCTCCACACCACATTCTAGAGGAGACCATGGCCAGGTGTAGCGCGACCCGGCATCGCCGTTGGATAAGACGTTCTAGGAATAAGAACGCAATACCTAAAGACGCCTCTAGCTCCAGTGATGCTTCAACTCCGAAAGCTTCAACTGAGCAAACCTCGGCAATTCAAGAGGATCCTCCTAACAACGTGAGCACTCCGCAGGCAAGTTGAAAGTTGAGTCAATTTCCGCGTCTCAGCACAGAAACTGACAAACTACCGCGCAGTTCCGATTCTTCAACCTCCCAGGCGAAATCCGAAACCGCATATACGATCTAATCATCTTCGACCGCCTGCACCCCGACTTCCAAGACTCTCTCCCCCCAAATGCTCCAATTCCAATTCCCATATCCTTAAACATTGTGGACCTCCGCTACACCAGCAAAATCTTCAACATGGAGCTTACAAGCCGGCTCTTCATGCACGGCGCCTCCATCCACCTCCTCATGATGCCCCAACCCTACCATCAAGTCGAAATCGCCATGTCAACCTCCAAAACCCG
Organism: Lepidopterella palustris CBS 459.81; assembly: GCA_001692735.1. Lineage (NCBI taxonomy): Eukaryota > Fungi > Ascomycota > Dothideomycetes > Mytilinidiales > Argynnaceae > Lepidopterella > Lepidopterella palustris. The sequence continues at coordinate 17,167 of KV745146.1, read as the reverse complement.
CATGCATATCCGCGGCACCTGCGCCCTCGGCACAGCCGAGGTGCTCAGCTCCTTCGGCGATCACAGGTTCCCGTATAAGGACTTCAATGGCATACCGGGCCTTTTCGCGGCGACTTGGACAAAGTGCGAACTGCAGCTTTTGCTGCGATGCTGTGCTGGACCGCATCGGTGCAACGTGTGCAGGCGCTACGACCGTGATGCGGCTATATTTGATGTCACACGCACGTTGAATATGCTGTCCAGCGCATGGTTTGTCGCGTTCTCTAATGCACCGGACATGAGCGTCATTATCACGCAAGAGGGGAACTGGCTGGCTTACAATGGCACGCGGTTCTTGGAGCCGGGAGATATGCGGCCGGTGGAGTTTAGCACGGTTGGAGTCGCAACACACCCTGTGGAGCAGTATATCAAGCGAGCCTTCCCGGATGTGCGTATGCGGATAAGGGTTGTTACCCTGCGTAATCCGAGTGAGAAGGATGACTGGGATTTCTATTTGTAGGTCTTTCATGCTTACGAATCAGCAGGACGAAGACGGAGCAGGGAAGTGGGTCGGCGGAGGGATTGGAGGGATTGGAGAAGCTGGAAGTATTTGGGGGAGATCACTGAACGGCGTGAAGTTGAGGATATATGGGGTCGGGATTGGAGTGTGAAGCCAGGGGGGCCTCAATGACTATTGTGACTGTATATGCGATGAGTGATGCCCGGTTGGAAAGTTGTTATTCTTTTCCTTCTGCTACTGCTACTGATATTAGGCTTGATTGGGTTATGCGACTGCCTGCGTGCCGAATTTGCATCTTTTACTTCTCCATGGTTTATTCACTGCCTATCAACTTCACTGATAGCACCAAGCTCTGACATACTATTCGGTAGGCTGGGGGTGGCTTCCTATGACGATATAAACCTTGATCCGGGCCTCGTTAGTTGTGGTGAATTCGGTTGTGCTGTTTTGTCTCGACTCTCTTCGGCTAACGGCGATTTGGCGGGACACATATTGGTACCCCTGGAAATTGTGGATATGTAGTTATGAGAGTATGATTTGATTGAATTCTATTGACATGAGATTGTGGAGCAATAGACCATGATTTGATATCCGTGACGCCTAACCAACCTGTCCACTGTCAACGGCACAGTCGTCGAGTGTGACCGGACGCAATAACCTAAGACGATAGCAAACCGCCGAATCCAAGCTAGAAGTCGGAAGCAGAGAAAGCAAAAAAATAATCAAGGCCAATTTGATGGGAATTTGGGAAATCATTGGGAAATCATTGGGAATTGAAAGGAGATGATCCGAAGATCAGAAATCAGAGAGAAGAGAGGGGTGAATGCCAAGTAACCAGACAGCTTCTATGAGGAACAAGAAACAAGAGGGAGACTGGACGGCCTTCCGAAGCCCACCAGCCAAGTTACCAAATCAGCGGCTCATAGCTTCCTCCTTGAATTCATTCCACTCACTCCCAGGGCCAATTTCGATCGTGTGATTTTCCTGCTGATCCAAGACAGCACCAACACTTGCGTGCATAGCTTTGATCGGTCCTAGCTCTGACCTGCTGGAGGCAGCCAGAGCCCGTATAGCCGATGCCTGGGCGATTAACTTCTCAGTGAGCTTCTCCAACGCCGTATGGTGCTGAGCCAATTCCGCTTCCTGGTCGATCTTCTGCGCGTACAGCGCCATGGCTACCTTCCGGGACGCGTGCCGCTATTTCGTCGGAGTTTGTTCCTGGCCTTCCTGCGTGTCTCCGTCAGCCCGCTGGTTCTTGTGCCTCTCAAACGCCTCTGCCTCCAGCTCATGGATACGCCTTTGTTGCGTCTGGCTATCCCTGGCTGCATTATTGAGGCGCTTCTCGAGTTTCGCGATGGTGGTGGCTTCGTGCTCCTTGACTAACTCACCAGCTTCTTTGAGCGATTCTCCGAATTTCTTGGCAGTCAAGTTAATATTTTCCATCGCTTCCTTGTGAGAAACGACATCCTTCTGAAGGGCCAGAATCTGGGTGCGTAGTCTCTCTATTTCTTTGTCGCGAGTCTCTCGAGTTTTCTGAGAATCCTTCAACTGCTTGCAGAGGTTGTCGACATCTTCCTTGAGCTTCTCGATGAGACGCTGAGAGTTAGCAACCTGATCTTTAAGACCATCAAGCTCTGCTTCAGGTGCCTGGACGGAATTGGCCGACGACTTTGACGCAATGTTGGTTCTTTGCCGCTTCAGAATGCCTTGACCTTTGTAGAGGCTGCTTGGAGAAATTTCTACCTCCAACGGCCGCTTCGGAGTTTGAGAGACTAATGAAAGAGCAGGTCCAGGCTGCTTCTCCCGATCTTTTGGCGCTTGGGCCTTCACTTGCTCTCCCGAATTGGCGGTAGAACTCGAAGTGGTCGATCCAAGTATAGCTTTCGGATTACCTTGTTGGCGTTTCTTGGCTTGAGATGGAGCTTGCTCCACTGACTTGGCCACAGAATCAAGACCAAGATGGGAGGAATCATTCTCACCTTCTTCAGTAGACGTAAAGATGATTGGAATGCCGTCATTTGATGGGAATATGACGGGAGAATCAGTACAAGATCCAAACTCGCCATCGGCCTCGAGCTCTGAGTAAGCTGATCTCGCCGGCGAAGCTGGCAAGGGTGTGTCGAGAGCGGCTTGAAAAGCAGTGATAGCGGGACTCACTTTGGAATGGCTCTTGTGTCTGTAGCCTGGACCGTCTATTGGCTCTCCGGAGAAGACATAGGGTGGGCCTTTGCCTTGCAATATACAAGTGGAAAGGATGGTCTCCTCAACATCATCGTACGCTGCTCGGCCCCGATTAGGCCTTCCCTTTCGTATCTGGCCCTTGAGGTTGAAGTCATATCCCCAATAGGCATTTTTCTCTTTAGCGCTGTAGGCTTTGGAGCAACTGATGGCATGAGCAGAGCGGTCGTCAAGATAGACATATCGGGGAGGCTCGTCCTGGCCGCGAACGATCACGTCGTTAACGTCGCCAGTGAATATCTTCCATGTTGGGTGCCCTTTGACAATGTACTGGGATTTCTCGAAGAGTTCTTGGTTGGGATCTCCATTTCCATCACCTGGCTGCCAAACAGGGCGCATGCGTTTGCCGTCGGTGATCATTGGGCGGGTAGTCATTGTGCTTCCAGCTTCCACGAGCAGTCGCGTCAAGTCTAATGGGTGGCATTGTTAGAGCTGTCAGCGCAACGAAAATTGGATCGCAAGCAATTGGGCACAGATTCGAAACGTGTGAGAAATATCGCGTGGCGCGGTAATAAATCGATGGAGTTGTCGCAGTTCATGAAAAGGTGAATGTGGAAACCAGATACCTACAAGAGACGTGATATTGGAGAGATAGGAGGCCCACAGGCTTGATGTGTTGCAATCAGCAGATCTAGAGACCAGCAGACGCGACTTAGAGGAAGAGGTTGGCGGAGGGTCGGTGTGGTGGTTGAAGGGAGCTTTGAGAGAGGGTCGCAATAGCGGAAAAGTGAAGTAAATTGGGGCCAAGAGCATATGACGTAGATGTTAGGAAGGGTGAAATGTGGCCAGCGTCAGAGACGCCGTTTTTCATATGTGAAAGAGGAGGAAGGCCTCAACAGGGTGAATACTGGCTGTTGGAAGCCGCTGTGTCCTTGATTGTGAACTTGCAGCATGATTCAGTAACCAGTTTTACTTTCATAGACTCATGAAGCATGAATTCGTGACTCTGGCTTAGGAATCAAGTAGCAGGGTGTGAATTGAAATGTAGTGAAACGTCTGGAGTCCAATGAGTTACGAAGCGACTGAACTGCGATAAGACGCAAATTGCGCCGTTAGTGGCAGCTGGTCAAATCAGGTGCTTGAGGTTAGTCTATCATCTGAGTGCATTAAGTTGTCTTGATATTTTTGCGGTGAATTGAAGGTGTGAATGATGGTGTTGCGAATTCGATGCTCTCGAGGTTGCGAGTAATAGATGTCGATATTGAGAGCCAGCGAATCATAGCTCGCGCCAAGCCTCCTCAAATCCATTGAACATCCAGGTGCCGACGTCCCATCAGACGACGAACCGCCACAACACCCTCGACCACGCCTGCCAGAAAGCCAGAAGGGCATCAATTGCAACAGAATCAAGAGGCATCTTGGTCATCATGCTCCCAAGGCATGTTCCATCCCCTCAATCGCTGAGCGCTGTCTCCCACCGCGTCCTTCCGTCCGCCACTGCAGCTTCCCGACTCATCACCAACCCCACAGCTTCCCGACCGCAGACAAGGAACTTTGCGACAGTCCAAGAAAGTGCGCCGAAGAAGACACATTATGGAGGTCTGAAGGATCAGGACCGGATATTCCAAAATCTCTATGGTCACCATGGTGCGGATCTGAAGAGTGCCATGAAATATGGCGACTGGTACAAGACCAAGGAAATCATACTGAAGGGCCACGACTGGGTTCGTGATCAAGGATGAACCCTTCATTCATGGTATTGAAGCTGATAATATCGTCCAGATCATATCCGAGATAAAGGCTTCTGGCCTCCGTGGTAGAGGTGGTGCTGGTTTCCCCTCAGGCCTGAAATGGGTACATATTCCACCAGATTCAGATCAATCGATTCAACGCTAACATCTACAGTCCTTCATGAACTTCAAGGACTGGGAAAAGGACACCAAACCCCGCTATCTTGTTGTCAATGCCGACGAAGGAGAGCCTGGAACATGCAAGGACCGTGAAATCATGCGCAAGGACCCGCACAAGCTCGTTGAAGGCTGTCTTGTGGCTGGACGTGCCATGAATTGTACCGCTGCCTACATCTACATCCGGGGGGAATTCTACCATGAAGCCACCGTTCTCCAACGCGCTATCCAAGAAGCGTACAAAGCTGGGCTTATTGGGAAGAACGCCTGCGGATCTGGCTATGACTTTGATATCTACATCCACCGTGGAATGGGTGCGTACGTGTGTGGCGAGGAAACATCTCTCATTGAGTCACTTGAGGGCAAGCCTGGCAAACCCCGCCTAAAACCTCCCTTTCCCGCTGCAGTCGGTCTCTTCGGATGTCCCTCTACTGTTGCCAATGTCGAAACCATTGCCGTAGCTCCCACGATCTGCCGACGAGGCGGAAACTGGTTCGCCTCCTTCGGTCGTGAGCGCAATTCTGGCACGAAGCTCTTCTGCATTTCCGGCCATGTCAACAATCCCTGCACCGTCGAAGAAGAGATGAGCATTCCTCTTCGCGAGCTGATCGACAAGCACTGCGGTGGCGTTATCGGCGGATGGGACAATCTGAAAGCTGTCATTCCTGGTGGTTCATCGACTCCTATTCTCCCTGCCCACCTCTGTGGTGACCAGCTCATGGACTTTGACGCACTCAAAGACTCCCAATCTGGTCTCGGTACGGCAGCTGTCATTGTCATGGATAAATCAACTGACGTCGTTCGCGCCATCACACGTCTCGCCAAATTCTACCACCACGAGTCGTGTGGTCAATGCACACCGTGCCGAGAAGGCTCGAAATGGACGCATCAGATCATGCAGCGTTTCGAGAAGGGTCAGGGAAGGGAACGGGAGATTGACATGCTCCAAGAGTTGACGAAGCAAGTTGAGGGTCATACTATTTGCGCCTTGGGCGAGGCCTTTGCATGGCCGTTGCAGGGTTTGATTAGGCACTTTAGGCCAGAACTTGAGGCACGGATGCGAGACTACGCCGGGAAGGCGGGAGGAGAGGCGCTGGCGGGTGGCTGGGAACATGATGCAAGCAAGAAGGGGTTGTTGATTTCTCCAGGGCAGTAGAGGGTAGTAGTGAGTAAGCGCAATACTGTAAAGTATTTCCTTTTTTATTATCAGTCTGGTCGCTGTATTGCGCATATTTACGCCAGTGGAAAAGACTTTGGATTTTTGAATTGGAATTGTCAAATGCGTGATCGCATTCCGTGAGTCTGATATGATCCGTGAAACTCCCAACGCCAACATGTTAGAGCTTAAAGACAACCACCTTACCCAGCCCATGAACACCATGCTTGTCCCTTGACCCATATGATATGAGAGAACGACACCCAAAATGCAGAGATGAACCCACACAAACGCCCACACCCAACATCTCCGAAGAAACCTGCCCTGGTAAGACCACAAAGACAGTACAAAACGTCTAACTCTCTTGAATCTCACCCTAAACAAATCCCCACAAACTCCTCCCTACTAATTGCGTTGTCGCCATCCATATCAAATTCCTCAATCATAGCCACCAACTCCTCCTCCTGCAACCCTTCCCCCAATTCCCTCGCCACACGCCTCAAGTCCTGCAAACTGATCTTCCCCTTGCCGCCCTCGTCGAAGAGGTCGAAGGCGCGCAGTATCTCTTCGCGCGGATCGCGCGCGAGGATGCGGCTTGCCATTAGGGTCTGGAATGCTTGGAGGGGGAGCAGCAGGCGCGGCGGGGTGGGGTAAGCTTGTTGCTGCTGCTGGGACCCTTTTGAAGTCGAGGCGAGGGGCGCTTTGGGGTTGGTTGTGGGGGGGGTGACCTGGATGCCGTGGGTTTGGAGGATGCTGAGAATTTCTGATTTGGGGAGGTCGAAGCCGAGGGCTTTCATGGCGACCTTTAGCTCGTGGTAGTCGATGTAGTTGTCTTTGTCGAGGTCAAAGAGGGCAAACTGGGGTGTGGTTAGCTTGGATTCTGGATTGGATTATATGGACGGCGATGGAAGTGGGACAGTGCTAGGAATGTAATCGGGGCCGTACGGCTTCATTTATCTCTTCTCGTTGCTCTTCGCTCAGTTCTGCTAGTTGGTTTTGTCCTGCCTGCTCCATTCGCTGCTGTTCTGCCTGCGCCGCTCGCTCGCGCTCTATCCGCTGCTGTTCGCGCTGCTGCTGGGTTTTGGTGCTGCCGGTGAAGGCGGGAGTGGTAAAGGTGTTTTGGGTGGCGGATGTTGATGCGCCGCCTCGGTTGAAGGCTGTTGGGTGACGGGAACCGTAGGTGGCCATTGGTGGTTTAGGACCGCAGGTACGAGAGCAATATTCTCTGCTTTGCCGAGAGTTTTACGTAGGGAGAGTGCTGATATATGCAAATGTGTTTCCGTTGTTTGGTGAGGTATGCGAGACCTACTGACGCGTTTTAAGGCGCGTTGGATGGGTTTGTCGTGAATTCTAGTTGTTCGGCTAGGGCTGCTGCTAGTACGGAATGGGACGGGATTGATATTGCTCTCTTTGGACATCTGAATTCTGCAGGAGACTCTAGTTCAATTCTTCGGTATCTACTAGCTGGAGACAAGTCATATGGTGGCCTTAACCTGGTATGATTCACTAGATTCTGTCTTGTCACCTGAGACTCAGTGGTAATTCAGCGATAAAAATCCGTTCAGCATTCTCGGAAGCTGAATGCCTGATAGCAGCCTAGCAGATTTCGCGTAAAGACGAAGCTTTTTGATCATGGGCAAGGCCTGGACGCTTTGCTAAGGCCTAACGTGTTTCATCAGTTGAGGTCAAATCATTTTAGCTGGGGTTTGGAGTCGATTTCTCGGCAGGCAGCAGTTAGGCAGAGACAGAAAACCATGCAGGCAGACGAACCGGCAGCAAAATAAAATCGAACGACATTTCTACTGGCTGCCAGCGTGAATGGAAACGAAAAATAGTTTTCCCTAGACTAGTTTGTGCTGTGGCTTAGACTGACCATCAACGAAAAGAACTGGTGAAGGATTGACCACGTGACTCACATGGTCCCTATTCGCCTCCCATACCTCGCCTCCTCTTGCTGCACCACCAACTCACCTCATTCCCTTCCCACAGCACCGTCGCTCCCTCTCTTTACATGACGGCTATTTAATTCCTCGACCCCGTCTATCTACCGATGCATCGAGTATTTCTTCTTCTTTACTTCTATCATTGCATACCACCCTGCGCATACCACGTTTGACCTCTCTGACACAAAGCGCATCTCTTGGCGCGTTGTGTCGCGAACATCCAAAACACTTTTCAGCGCCCGACGACAACAACTCCACTCGCAATCCTCTAATAGACCCTTCTCTACAAATTCTATCCGCTATACCGACCCATCGACACGCTCCATTATAGCCAAGCGCCAAAATGTCGGGCTTTGGCGGCTTCGCAGGATTTGGCTCAAACAACCAACAGCAGCAGCAGAACACAGGTTTCGGCGGCTTTGGGGCTAGCACCACCAATACTGGAGGTAAGTCAGCATCTTCTCTTTTCGATGGCACCCTCGTCCTGGCGCCACGGTCAATGATCTGTCCTGGATGATGAGCACCACTGGCCAATTCGGAGCAGCGCCGTTAACTCGACATCCCGCAATCAGGCTTTGGGTCAAACACCGGCTTTGGCTCTTCAAATAATACCTCTGGTGGCGGCTTATTTGGCAATACAAGCGGTGGCTTCGGATCTGGAGGTACGTCGCTGCTTTGAGCAAGACACTAGCAATACCCTTCTGTTTCGCCTTTTCGTCAGGCCGCATCCTGGGCCTTCGCTGCTATCTGCGCCGTTCAACAGACAGCTCTGTCGCTTCAGCATGCTCCAAGCCTGGAAGTGGTTAGCTGCCTGTCAACGAATCTTGTCATCGTCGTATTTGGACTCGTTGCTTGCATATGGATTCTGGCCCACGGCTACTTTTTTCTCTGTACATTTCAATCGCTAACTGCTAAATTGTAAAGGTTTTGGCAGCACCAACACAAGCACCGGCTTCGGTGCGAAACCATTTGGCGGAACTACGGCAACATCCGGTGGTAGTCTTTTCGGTGGTACGACTTCCACAGCTCCGTCCACGGGATTTGGGGGATTCGGCTCAACCGCAAACAACACATCTTCTGCCTTCGGTACCAGCAACACCGGTGGAGGACTCTTCGGGACTCAGAACAAACCTGCGTTTGGCACCAATACGACAAACACAGGTGGCGGGATTTTTGGTGGGAGCGGCGGTGTTACTGCCGCGTCCACTGGATTTGGAGCGAACACTGGCACGACCGGTTTTGGGGTTTCTAGCACAGGTTTTGGGGCCAGCAATCAGCAAGCATCGAATAATGGCACTGCCACCACTCCATTCAATGCCTTCATCGAGAAAGATGGAGGTCAACCGGGCTCTCAGTCTCAGCACTATCAAACCATTACAATGCAGCAACCATACCAGAACTGGTCTCTGGAAGAACTGAGGTTGGCCGACTACAGCCAAGGGAGGCGTTTTGGGAATCAAAATGGTCAAGCAGGAGCCTTCGGACAAAACACGGGCTTTGGAGGCTTTGGAGCCTCGAATACAAATTCCAACACCAATACCGGATTTGGCGCGAATACATCTGGAACTTCACTCTCGGGGAGCACCCTCTTTGGAGGTTCGACCACTACCAACACCGGATTCGGCGCGGGGAACACAAGCACAGGTTTCGGGGCTGGCGCGACTGCGTCACCCAATCTCTTCGGCCAGAACAAGCCCGCTACTGGCGGCTTGTTTGGTGCAACTGCTACTACTAACCAACCTAGCGGCGGCCTCTTCGGCAGCAGCGGCGCAACCGGGAATACTGGTAGTGGTTTCGGTGCAGGGACTGCTGGGTTCGGCAGCGGCAACACTGGTGGAGGTCTCTTTGGCCAGCAAAATCAGACGCAGAACAAGCCTGCTTTTGCCGGTGGCTTTGGGACTCAACCAACGGGTACTGGTACTACTGGTGCTTTCGGTACGTCAGGCACTACTGGCTTTGGACAGCAGACCAACACTTCTACAGGAGGCGGTTTATTTGGTGGGAGCAACACAACCACTGCCCCAACTTTCGGCACGAACCAACAGAACACTGGGTCCAGCCTGTTTGGCGGCAGTTTCGGCCAGAACCAACAGAATCAGACACAGAACCAAGGCTCTAGCCTCTTCGGCGGCGGCTTTGGTGCCAATGCCAACCAGCAGCAGCAGCAAAAGCCTTCGCTATTTAATACGGGGACGGCCAATACTGGCTCGTCTTTGTTTGGTCAGCAAAATAGTCAACCCCAGCAACAACCTACTTCACTCTTTGGGAATACTAACACACAGCAACAAGGTGGCGGATTATTCGGCCAGAAGCCAGCAACGACCGGTACGTCCCTTTTTGGGAACACTTCTAATACCGGCACTGGTGGTGGCCTATTCAGCAATTTGAACACGAACCAGAATCAGCAACAGAATCAAGGCTCCAGCCTTTTCGGCCAACAAAATCAGCAGCAGCAACAGAAGCCTCTCTTCGGCACTTCTACGAATAACACAGGCACTGGAGGGGGGCTTTTTGGGGGATTAGGACAAAGCAACACGAGCAGTCAGCCCCTCGGCGGCTCCTTGTTCAACAGCACTCAGCAACAGCAACAGCAACCACAGCAGCAACAGATGAACAACAGCATATTCGGGAACTCTCAGTCGGGGCCCCCGATGCTTACAACGAATATGAACACACTTCCGTGGGGTAACGAAGCTTTATTTCAGGGAGTCAGTACGCCAAATCCAAGCCCCGGTCCACTTGCTACTCCACTCTCGAGCAGCCAGAAAACCAAGAAAGCCGCAATCTTGCCGCAGCACAAGATCAACCCAGCTGCCTCTTCCCGCTTGATCACGCCACAAAAGCGTGGTGGCTATGGCTTCTCCTATTCAACGTACGGTACTCCAGGTAGTGCTATCAGCAACGCTAGTCCTGGCTACTCATCGAGTTTAATGGGTGGAGGAAGTTTTGGACGATCTCTAGGGAAGAGCCTCTCTACGAGCAACCTTCGAAATAACTGGAATCCTGACGACAGCATTCTTTCGCCGGGCGCCTTTTCTACCACTGGTCGTCCTTTTAATGGTGCAGGTAGCATGAAGCGTCTTAATGTGAACCGCAACCTTAACGCCCGATTGCCTTTGTTTGGAAACGAGGTGGACGGCGCCACGCCGAGCCCCTCGAAGAAGAGCGTCAGCTTTGACCAGAGCACGACCGGTGGCAACGAGCCCAACGGCATCACTAACGGAGCACTAACCAACGGCTCGAGCAGCACTGCTCTAGTCCTTGCAGAGCCCGAAGAGACTACTCCTCAGCCGGACAAAGGACGTACACGATCATCCTCACGGTCAGCTGTTAATGGCAACAGCACCAATGGCGCTTCTTCTCGACCAGAGATGACCCAGGTGACAGGGTCGGAACTTGCTGTTGTTCCCGAAAATGGGACTCCAATTCGTCGACCTGTTGACTCATCCGTCGCTGCGAAAGAGAAAGCGAAAGCGCGCCTCACTCAAACCGACCAAAAACCTGGGGCGTATTGGATGGAACCAGACCTCGAAACACTCCGTAAGATGACACCGGCCCAGCTGAAGAAGGTTCACGGTTTCACGGTTGGTCGTGAAGGTCTCGGGACGATCCAATTTGGGGGTGAAGGGGGTGAAGTCGATCTCTCCACAACGCCACTTGATAAGATATTGGGCGACATTGTCATTTTCAAGGTCCGAGAAGCCAATGTCTATGGTGAGGATTGTACAATCCCAAAGCCCCCACAGGGTAAAGGCTTGAACGTTCCCTCCATTATCGTGTTAGAGAATTCGTGGCCACGAGCTCGGGCTGGTAAAGTACCGGTGTTTGAGAATCGTGGATTGCGATACGAAAAGCATCTCGAGCGCCTCAAACGTGTAGTGGACACCAAGTTCATATCCTATGAGAACAGCACTGGCGATTGGACCTTTTCTGTGGAGCACTTCAGCACATATGGACTCTACTACGACGACGAAGAAGATAGTATGATGGAATCAAGCATGCTCAGCGCCCCACCCGACACACCGACACAGATTCGTACACCCGGAACGCGTACGAGCCAGATGTCGAGAGTGTCTCAAGCAGATATCTCAATGCTGAGTCCTAGCCAGTCAAGCCCAGATGATACTTTCGAGTTCAAGAAAGGCAAGCGAACCCACCTGCCAGGGGAGTTTGAGGTCGAGGCAATCTCCGATGAGGATGAAGATGACGACAGTATTAACGACAACACGCAGTCTTTTTTAGACGAGCGCTCCGTGGGTTCACCCAATGGTGATCATGCCGACGATGTCGACATGTCCGAAGAGGGTGAATCAGAGTCTGCCGAGGAACATGACATGGCGGGTTCCTTTTCTGGGCCGGTTCAAACCACGGAGCAACCATCCGCCAAAGATTCCCAACCCTTTAGCAACTCGGTGATGCCGAAGTCTATTCTGAAGGCTACTCAAACCCATCGTTCTGTTATGGGTACACCTTCGAAAGGGAAACTAGTATTCGAAGAAGATTGGGCTGAACAGCTTCAACGTACAGTTAGTCCGAAGAAACAGGATCGACAAGCCCTTCGGGAGAGCCAGGGTACGGTCCTCAAAGAGCGAGACGAAAACATTCCGAAATTGTCACAATCTTTCAGCAATGGAAAAGCATTCGCTACGAGCATTGACTTGATGAATTCTTTATTCGGCCAGGATACGGGAAGGAGGAGCGCGGTTCCGGCCAAGAGGGGAGTGAAAGGAAAAGGTTTCGAGGTTTGAATTCCTTCCCATGTTTGCTTGCATTTGTTTTCTAGGCGTGGCGTCTTTATGGTTCCTTCAACGAACAGATTGTCGCCTCGGGCCACGGATGTCCGGCCATGTATGTAGCTACAGAATGATTAAGAACAGATTTGCTGAGTATATGTTTCCCTCTAGTTGCCTTACGCGAAGAAACCGAAGACCGCCGATGAGCTCGACAAGGTCGACGAAAAGACCCTCAGACTTCACGACTATAACAAGCCGCGTTGGAGCGTCGACGGAACCTTCATTTATGCCAGCTCTGGCAACACCGGATCCTTAGACGATGGAATACTTACGACAGTGAAAGATCCTATTGTTTCTGAGCACGCGGATATTCGGTTCGCTAAGCTGGTCACCCCTGTTGATGTGTGCATCCTTTGAAATTTTATTCAGAGGTTTGCTAATGCATTCTAGGCTGTGCCCGAGACGATCACCCAACAGCGAAAAGTCACTGAGATTCAAGAAATGGACGGCGCCCCTATAGCTGCCGTTAGAACAGATTTCAGGTTTGATGACTTCGCCAAACGCGTCGCCATCGATGCACCGCAAGGCGTGCACGAACAGCAGGTCTGGCAGCTTGCTTCCATTCTCTTTGACGAATGCGATACCTTCCCCGACGACGTACCTCGCGAACATTTTCTAAAGCATCAAGAACGCTTCCGCAAAGACAGGCTGTCTGAGTTCTGGGAGACTCTAGTCTTTTCGGATGCGGAGATACAAGTGCAGAAAGCCAAGTCACCTGAAGAGAAAGCTCTTGCGTATCTCAGTGCCCACAACATTGTCGATGCGTGTAACACATTGCTAGGTGGCAGAGACATGAGGCTAGCCTCCATGGTGGCACAGATCGGTGGGGGTGTTGCAATGCGGCAAGACATACAAGCTCAACTCGAGGAATGGCAGAAACTGAATGTGATCTCCGAGATCAGCGACCCTATCCGTGCCATGTATGAACTTTTGGCTGGTAATTGTGGATTATGCGAAGGTAAGGCCAGTGACGGCCGTGAAAACAAAGTCTCGGCTTTTAAAATTGCGTCGCACTTCGGCTTCGACTGGCGTCGTGCCTTTGGCTTGCGTCTTTGGTATGGCACTCTCACCAGCGAGCCTATTCAGATGGCCATAGCGCAGTTCGCCTATGATCTTCGCGAAGGCCGGGAAGATGTCAAGCCTGTGCCTTGGTTTGTTGAAAAAGGCGTGGACATGGGCTGGAAAGATCCGGAGCCAGATACACGTGAGGACGTGCTCTGGGGCATTCTGAAGCTTTATGCTGCCCAGCACAATACAGATGTCACAGCTAACGCAGAAGACATCTTCGCGCCTCAGAACATATCCGGCAACCCGCTCAACGCACGCCTATCATTCCAACTAAGCCAACTGTTCAAGGCCCGCGCTGAAGCCATGCACCCCATCGTGGTCCCAACGAACCGTACCGCACATGGTTTCAGCGCCTCGTTAATGTCATCAACCTCGACAACAGATCAAGACGACCAGCCCGCCAACGCCCTAGGGGCCCTCTGCGACGCCATCACCTGCACCTATGCGAGCACCTTGCATACAACCGAGCACTGGCCCGTGGCCATCTATGTTTACTTGCACCTCTCGTCCTCCACAGAACGCGAGCACTACATCCGTACCCTGCTCTCCTTCTACGCGTCTGCTTTGGAGACGGACCAAGCCGACCCGCTTTTCCGACAAGTGGCAAATGACTTGTATATCCCGGTCGCCTGGTTCCACTCCGCGAAAGCGCTGCAGGCACGCGCAGAGGGGGACAGAACTACGGAGTGCGAACACCTTCTCGATGCCGGCGAGATGGTCGAGGCGCACGAAGTGCTCTGTCGCTCCGTCGCTCCAAGGGCAATTATCGAGAGAGATTACGATTCACTGAGGGAGTTGCTCGGGGGGTTCGAGTCACCGGCCAGTTCCCCTGCTGCGAATTCTTTCTCGGCGTCGAAGTCTAGAAGAAGCAGAGGGCGGGTGGAGCCGGTTGAGGGGTGGAGCGAGGGCGGTATGATCTACTTCGACTTTATCCATCTGATGGATCTGTCGAAGGGAGCTGGTCTAGGTAGGTTGGGTAAGAAGGAGATGGCGGATGTCGAGTTCGAGGTTAAGAGCGTAGTTAAGCGGCTTGCGAAGGCGCTCGAAGGAGTTGCGGGGAGTGGGTGGGAGAGTAGAGGGCTTGAGGAACAGGTGGCGTTGAGTGAGATTGCAGGAGTTGTGGCGGAGATGGAGGAGAAGAAGGTAAGTGAATAATTCAAGCTTGGTTATTTTTGGGGTGGTAACGACTAATACCTCCGGACAGAACTCGGAGAAGGCACGCGTGTTGAGGTTGCCGCTTACGGAGGATAAGTGGTTGACGCATACGAGGGAGTTGAGTGTAGGGTACTATCGTGCTGTTTTGGCGGCTGCACGTTAAAGGTGTGGATGGTTGAAGGGATGAATGAGTGAGTGAGCGAACTGGCCGACTTGTAATATTATGCATACACTGGATTTCGGGGCTGAATATCCTTACTGTTGATGGTTTCGCTCTAGCTAGAACACGTAGTCATGGTGATAGTTTCAACAGCTGCGAGAGCAAAAGGTGCAGGTGCCGATGAGGATAGAGTTTAGTTAATCCAAATTAGAATGTGCTACCTACCTGGAAGGATATGGAAGGTCATGAGGGGCGGAGAGTAGAAGGCAGGTAGGGCTTGTTGGATTTGAGAAGGGTGATATTGTTATTTCCTGAGCATCGCAGTGGCAAAATGCATTCACCATTTTCTCTATTAGAAGCAATATGCCTCTCTGGCAGGATATTCTCGCCTTTTTCTCCATTTCAGAAACCACTGTCGCCTATCAGGCATACACCAGAGAGTGATAGAACACATGCATATTAACAAATACCAATTCTTCCCGATCACAGCGTGACACCCATAAAACATTCACTCTGTTCAATATGTTAAGCAAAAGAGTTCTCATTATGGGGAATTCTCCTGCAAATCCCGTTTCCTCGTGCTCGAGGTATTTGACGACTTTTGGGCTGTGCCTACTGTATCCCAACTGCCGAGTGGAGTAGACAGCGAGGAGCCGCTCCAGAGAAACCTATTAATTTATTGGTTGCATGAAGGTTGTATCACGTGATATTTTAGTCTGGCAGATAGTAGGATTCTGGAGGAAAATGAACGTAATTCTCCACATATAGGCATAGCGTATTCTTATATAAGACTCTAACACAAATACTATATACAAAGCCGTCTACCAAGAAGTGGTTCTGTTACTAATTTTTTCTCGAAGCCTTATAGAGTGTAGAATTTTAAAGATAAATATGCCTAATTTTAGATATATAGATATAGTGCGTTTTTATATAAAATTTAAATACTAAAACTATATATTTAGTAGTTTAATAAAAAGTAGTGTTATACTATTTTTTTCCTTAAAGTTTTATATAGATTTAGATTTATGCTTTGTCACGAGCGCGCTACCTAGTGATTAGGATGGGGAGCTTATCAGGCATTCTAACCAGCAACCTCCCAATTATGGGACATTGCTACCTTTTTGGTTTGTTCGACCTAGTGGGTTAGAGCTAGGCCCTTATATGTTTGTCTCATTTTTTTTTTAAAAAAAAATAGACTTAATTCTTTATATATAATGTTACGAATCTAGCGAACGTCTTGGGATCTGTTGGATTAGGGTAACTGTGGGAAGCGTGACTTACGCGGTATGTTGTGTAGACCGAAGAGGCTGGAACGATTGAACGTCCGAGTGGTTGGTAAGTCAACAAGTCAAGCTCCAGACATGCGGGTTAGGCAAGGGAGTCTCATACAAGTCAGATTGCGTGTTAGGCGGGTAGAGTATGTATGCAGAAGACTGGATAGAATCTCGGATTGACTATGGAGGAGAAAGGAAAACTACCGTAAAGGCCGTGACCCTTATACCTTCCCGTCCTCCATACAATCTGGTCAATCTGTTAATCCGTATAGATTCGCTATTCCATCGACCTGTTAATCTATACAGATTTGCTAACTCAGCCTGTACAGAATCACTAACTCATCACGTGACCTTGATCCCGTGAGATCCTCGGGTCATTGTGTCGATCCATATCAAGAGTCGTGCTTGTGCCTCTGTCACAGGGTCGTCTGAGCTCGGGTCTTCGTCTGCGTCATATGTATCTGCTGTGAATCCATTCGTAACACATAAGTGTAGCACGAGCTTATATCAACTTTAATACCAAGACTATATGTAAAGTAGTTTACTAAAAAATAATTATATTCCTGATTCTTTTTTGAGGTATAGAATTTTGGGGAAAAAAAAAGGGTTTTATTTTTTTTATATACGGGTATAGAGTTTTGCCCAATGCTGTCACCCTACGACAAGCCCTGAACGGCCATGTCCCGCCCAACAGAGAGGCAGTAAAGAGAACTCATAATCAACCCTACATGCATGCGGGAGCGTGTGCGACATTAAGAGCGACATTAAGAGCGACATTAAGAGCGACATTAAGAGCGACATTAAGAGCGACATTAAGAGCGACACGACGCATTAATGTCTGAAATACTGTGGAAACCACTTAAATTCGCAGCAGTGTATTGGAAAATCTGCCAGACTGGGCAACGATAACGGTATTTTATCGCGATAAATTATTGTTATCGTCGATAAATTATCGCGATTATCGTCGATAACGGATAAATTTCTAGCGTACAAAATCCGAACCTTAAAACTTTAACACTATAGTTAGCACTAAA
>KV745145.1:0-38280 GCA_001692735.1 Lepidopterella palustris CBS 459.81 | reverse complement strand
AGAAAGAAGAACAAACACAAACGGTCCAAACATGCCTTCCCCCTTCCGCTACCTCACCACCCTCTTCTCGCTCCAACCCGCCGCCCTGGCCCATCCACAAGCACCACTATCCTACAGCCCCTCCCCCTCCCCTTGTCCTTCTCTCTCCCCGCCCCCCTCCCACCTCCCCCCGGCCCACCTCGGCGCCGTCGCCTCCGAGAGCTCGATATGCAGCCACGTCGGGACGACGCTCCTCCAGCACGGCGGCAGCGCCGCCGACGCGCTCGTCGGGACCGTCTTCTGCACCGGCGTGGTGGGCATGTATCATTCCGGGATCGGGGGTGGGGGCTTCATGTTGGTGCGGGATAGGGACGGGCGGTATGAGTTTATTGACTTTAGGGAGACTGCGCCGGCAGCTGCGTTTGAGGACATGTATGTGGGCGATGCGGGGCAGAGTATTTATGGTGGTCTTGCTAGGTAGGTTCGGTTGATGTTGTTATTGTTTCTATTTTATTTTATTTTTTTTTTAAAAAAAAAAATTATCTTTTTTTTTAATTCAATCTGCGAAGGTTTGGGTAGGAGCATTTAAGGGATCCTTTGTCTGGGACGAAGGATGGATTCACCATGAGTCGAAGTAAGAGGAGGGTGTGATAAGCGTCAAGAGCCGGCTATGACAACCTGGGTACACAACTAAAACTCGAGTAGAACGGTAGATAGCATAGCTAACAGCTAGAATCACATAGCGGCGTCCCCGGCGAAATTCGCGGCCTCGAGCACATACACCAGAAATACGGCAAGCTCTCCTGGCACGAAATCCTTTCTCCAGCCATCAAAATCGCCCGCTACGGTTTCCCTGTCACGGCCGACCTGGTGCGCTACATGGACTCGGCGACAAGCAGCAGCAACAACTTCCTCGTCACTGATCCCACCTGGGCCATTGACTTCGCGCCCAACGGCACACGGCTCGGTCTCGGGGACACGCTGACGCGGAAGCGGTACGCAGACACGCTCGAACGGATCGCGCTGGAGGGGCCGGACGCATTCTACACGGGCGCGATCGCTAACGCGACTATCAAAGCGCTGCAGAAAGCAAACGGGACCATGACCCTCGACGACCTAGCAAACTACACCGTCGCCGTCCGTGAGCCGGTGCAAATCACCTACCGCGGCTACAAACTGACCAGCTGCCGCGCGCCCAGCAGCGGCAGCGTCGCCCTCAGCGTGCTAAAGATTGTCGAAGGCTACGACCACTTCGGGGACCCGGCGAACGTGAACTTGAGCACGCACAGGCTGGACGAGGCGATGCGGTTCGCCTATGGCGAGGTAGGACAGCTCGGGGTGGGTGACGACGAGTAAGAATGCTGAACGGCGCAAACGAGAGTGGACCAGCTAATTTGTTGGGGGTTTTTTTTACCCCATTTCGACGATTACAGCGCGGCAACCTCGGTGATCCTTCGTTCGTGAAAGGCTTGCAGCAGTACGAAGAGAGCATGTTGACGGCGGAGACGGCGAGGGAGATTCGCGCCAAGATTTCGGACAGCCAGACGTTCAATGTCTCGTATTATGATCCTGCCGGGATCGAGAGTCTGGAGACGCCGGGGACGTCACATGTTGTTGCGGCGGATGAGTCTGGGATGGCTGTGTCGTTGACAACGACAGTGAATCTGCTGTTTGGGAGCCATCTCATGGTGCCGGAGACGGGGGTGATTATGAATAATGAGATGAACGTGAGTCTTCTTGCCCCACCTTTCCACTTACCCTCATCCATCATATCCATCATATCCTCCACATGAATCAGAACTCGTCTATCAGTCCGCCGCGAGCTCAAATCTTACCTCTCAACGGCCCCCCACTAGGACTTCTCCATCCCCAACACCACAAACGCTTTTGGCTACATCCCCTCCCCAAACAACTTCATCAAACCTGGGAAACGGCCTCTCTCCTCCATCTCTCCTGTAATCGCCGAACACCCTAACGGGTCCCTCTACGTCGTCGTCGGCGCCGCCGGCGGCTCGCGCATCATAACCGCCACGGTGCAATCCCTCTGGCACATCCTCGACGGCGGGCTCACTACGCCCGAGGCGCTTGCCATGCCGCGTCTGCATGACCAGCTGGTACCTAACCAGGTTTCTTTCGAGTGGAGCTATGATAATAGCACCGTTGAGAGTATGAGGGAGAGGGGCCATAATGTCACGTGGGTAGGACCTTGGCAGAGCTCGGTGCAAGCAGTGAGGAGGCTGGGAAATGGGACGTTCGAGGCGGCGGGTGAGCCGAGGCAGGTTAATTCAGGGGGTTTTGCTGTGTGAGTTTTGGGTTGGTGATTAATTGGTGTGGGAGGGAGGGGAGTGAGTTTTTTTTTTTTTGACGTTTGACGTACGCAAAATTTGATGGAATAGACAGCCGGGATTCTGGGATGGGACTTAGAGGTTGGAGAGTAGATGGTGTGAATGCCTGAGCAAGAGGACACAAATAGATGGGAATGATTAACTGTCTTCTGCGGACCTGCTTTGAAGAATGAACTTGCTGTGATATTTAACTGGCTAACTGGCATTCCTCCCACCTCCCCCCCCGGTGGCTCGAAGAAGGGTGAAGTCGACAGGTGGCGTACCTATCGTGAAAGATCCACTATCGTATATCTTCTCGAAGTTCATGGATACCTACATTTTCCCCTCCCATGGCCACACGGCAACACTTCCGTGGCATTTAGAACTCCAGTGGGAATAGGGCCATCTGCCCCTTCACCGCTGAATAGAGGCTTGAGTTGAGGCTCGCCTAGCAGTGAAAGGAATCGAAAGGTCTGCGTTAATTCGCAACGCATTGTACATATCGCGTCGGGACTGCAAGCTCAGTGTTCCATCTCTCCTCGACAACTCTGATGAAAAGTTGTAGGAAATCATAGGGACAAAAAAAAAAGCCAGTCAAGCCGCTGCGAGCGTTATGTTTCCGCTCTCCAGTTTGCTTCACGGAGAGAGATACTTTTCTTTCTCCCCTCACGAAGTTCGAAGCCGCGTTGCGTACATTTCAAGAGCCCGCTTCTGCGGGCTGTTTGCTTTTCTAATTCGAACTCGAATTCGCCGTACTACTGTCATTGCTGCTGCTGCCAGGCTTACGGAATACGGCTTGCATCCAGCAGCGGTACATTTTGAGTTTGCGCTGGCGGTTGACAAGCATGCGGCGGTCGACGCCAAAGTGGACGGTCTCGAATACTGGAAGGGGAAGTTCGGTGCTATCGGTGTCTTCATCCTGGTTTCTTTGGGGTGTGGGATCGAGAGTGGGAATTTTCGTCAATTCTGGCGCTATATGGATCTCAGTTTCGGTTTCTTCTTTGCGGGATTCTAGAGTGAGAGTTTCGGTCTGTGTCACGATATCTCCGACGCCCACTTCCACTGCATTTTGCCGTATATCTTCTGTGCCTTGTCGTCGTGACTCTTTCTCCTCAGGCCGAGCTACATCCCCGCCCGCCCAAATCCGCTCCAACTCCTCCTTCTCAAAAAAGTAAACCCTCGTCCCATCCCCCCTAACATAAAAATTCTCCTCCATCCATCTCCCCTTCTTAAACCTCACCTGCGCCAGATCCCCGCGTCCGTAGTCACGGAACAGCACCTGACCACCCGGCTTGAGCACGCGCCAAATATTTCTCACAGCCTGTGCCCACTGCGCCGGCGCCAGCGCGGAGAAGATGAAAATCATCAACACGACATCCACGCTCCCTGGCTCGATTCCAGGCGGCAGGACGGCCTCCCCCGTGCCAGCAACATCCCACACATCAGCTTGGATGTACTTCGTATCGTAGGCCTCGTGCAAGCGGATCAGGTCAACAGCTTTGGCAGAGAAGTCGCAGGCGTGCAGTTTCAGGTGCGGGTTCTGATTGATCGCGAGGATGGGGAACGCGGTGTTGCCAGCACCGGCGCCGACTTCAAGAATGAGGGATGGTGGGGAGGAAGGGGTAGTGAGGGTGGAGAGGACGGGGAATTCCTGGGTCAACCATTTGCGGTTTTTGAAGAAGTTTGTGCGGTTGTTGGCGTAGAAGAGGTTCCACCATTTGGAGGGGTTGGAGTTGAAGCGGCCTGTTGGGGGAGTTGGTTATATAATCCTGTCAATTTGGTATGTATGGAAGATGGGGATGCATCATACTCTTATCAAAATCCGACACAGGAGCCTCCCTCTGTTTCTGATACTGCAGCTCTGAAAACTCCCTATACGACTCGTCGGTCTCGACGTGATCCCAGGCGTTAAACTCGAATACATCGTCGCCTTCCTCCAAATACCGCGAACCAAAAGAAAACGGATCGGTACGCTTCTGATTGTTCTCCGGGTTGTGGGAGCGGCTTGCAGGTTTGCGGAGCGGCTCGAAGGAGGCGGGGACACCGTAGGCGTCGGATCCTGCATGCTGCTCAGGGGATTTTGGGAGTGTGATGGGGTCGATCGTGACGGCGTAACGCATGTGCTCCATTCCTTTTGAGAGTTGTTGCCGAGGGGTTTTAGAGAATCTATCCATGGTGAGAATTATCTCGACGTCTAAGGAGTTCGAGTGGCATTCGTGAGTAGAGCGGGATAAAAATCCAAATTCGGAAATGTGGGTGATATTCGGTTGATATTCGGAGGACCCCTGCTCAGCTTCGGGAAATGATGCAAAGACATCATAAGTCTCCTGCTTGTGAGTGAATGTCAAGCCATGGAAACACGGTGAAAGTTAACCTCACCACTCGTCCTCGAGCTCAATTGATTCCAATCTCACTCCATTACCCTCTACTCATCTTGCCCTCATCCTTCTCGTCCTCACAATGAAAGCCCTCCACCCACCACGCCCCCAAACCCTCTCACTCCTCCGCCCGCGCCTTCAACCGCAACCACAATCACTCCTCCACCCACTCACACAACAGCACCTCTCCCCCAACCGCACCTTTGTCCCCAATCCCTTCGCCTCTTCCCCCTTCCCTAGCACGCCACAAACCCTTACCGCAAAGCGAACCCTCCCCTACCCCTCATCCGCCATCTACAACATCATCGCCGACGTCTCGCAATACAGCAGCTTCCTACCCTATTGCCAATCCAGCAACGTCATCCGCTGGTCGTCCCCAGACTCCGTCTCAAAAATCCGCTGGCCATCCGAGGCGCGCCTCGTCGTCGGCTGGGGGGGCATAACGGAGGAGTTCCACAGCAACATCTACTGTGTCCCAGGCCGCGTCGTCGAAGCCGTCGGAGGTAATTGCAAGACTACGTTACCAACAGAGGATATATTGCACCACACATCCGCAGACCCAGAACATGGCACCCCCAGTGGCACGAATACGACCAAAGCGGCAGCGCAGAGCGGCCTGCTAACACACCTCCTAACGCGATGGACAGTCCGGACCTTACCTTACACGCAACCTTCATCCATCCCAAAGGACGGTAAAGCCATGTCACCGCCGCAGGAGCATACGGAAGTTAATCTCGCCATCGAATTCGCCTTTGCGAATCCCATCTATAGCATGCTCAGTGCTGGTGCAGCACCAAAGGTTGCTGAGATGATGATTTGCGCCTTTGAGGAGCGCATGCGGACGCTATTGGGTGTGACTGGATCAGGGACAGCAAGGCAGGGACAAGGCCAGATGAGTGAGATGGGGGCTACGTATGGGGTGGTTGGGCGGGGGGCTCCTTGAATAAGGAAAGGATTGTGAATCCTACGAGTTGAAGAGTAGCTACGGAGTCGTGATTGTCGGGAATCTTTGGCCGGGGCGCGAGGGAGGCACAGTGCGCGAGTGGGAATAAGGAGGCCTGAAGGTCATTTCAAACGATAATTGGTTCCGGGCGGCACCGTGGGCGTTCGAGTTGTTAGATTTGAAGGCTGGAAGGGAGCAAGCACCTCATATATAATTCATGGTCAGCCTGCTCCCAGCATTTAGAGAGTCATCTTTCTGTAGACTATTTCTACCTATCACTAGACATCTAGATCTCACACCTATAGTCCTAAAATCAAAAGGTTTCGCAACCACAATTACAATCACAACCACAACTGACACCTCTTTTTAGAGTCTCGAAATCCGAGCCCTACCTAGACCCCTTAACATGGCGAAGGCATCCAAAGGGCCTTAGGTGTATGTCGAACGATATGCCCCAGATGTATTCTGGGTGACTTCAATTCATGAAGCTCACCACGAAAATGTCCTCCAAGAAGAAGCCTAGATTTTAATATATTTCTTCGATACCTTTTCATCTTCTAAAAGGCGTCTATATCATTGCATGATTTTAATGATATCTGATCGGCGTTTCTGAACAGAAGCGTATTCGATTCCCGATTATTGCAGAGAAACGAACGCTCTTTTCGATATTATCAAATATGACACGAATTGATTAGAAGGCCTCATGAGGTAGCTGTGACAATTATTTATTAGGATATAATAATAATCCCCCAAAAGCCACAATATCATCCGTTACCCAACCCAACCTGCTCCACAACACCATCAGAACACCACTGACCAAACAAAATAACCCCGCTCATCCTCAGAACCACCAAGCTCACAAACCCCGTCAATCCATCTCTCTCTCTCTCTCTCTCTCACACACACACACACACACATACACACATCTCAAGCCCCAACTATCTAACAATCCCACCCTCAAAATACGGCCTAAACCTCGGTTCCCCCTGCAAGTTACACTGCCCCACAGCCATATAACAAGCCATCAATAGCTTCGGAAACCTACTCGTCCAATACCTCAGATAGCCCCCCGGCAGTGGCCCCACTTTCAGTTTAACACTCTCATCCATATCCTCGTAATGATTCTTCTTATTCCGCAACGCCCTCAGCAGATCCAGCATGCGGTCGCCCGTGTACTTCCTCTGCTTGCCCAGGCTCTCGATAAACTTGCGGTCGAGCTTGCCGAGGAAGTCACGCTTCTTGTCAAGCACGTCCCAAGAGAAGTCTTCGAGGATGTTGAGGGCGTCCGAGGGCGGGTCGCGTGGCTCGCGCTCCCAGTGGTCAGAGCAGTCGCAGAGGAAGTTGAGGCGCTTCTCCGCCGGCCAGAAGAAGGGGTGGTTCATGACCTGGAGCGCCGTGGGGCGGTCCTCGGGTTTGTTCTCCAGCATCCACGAGATGAGCTGGATGGGCTCTTCCGAGTCGTCGCCCAGGTTCAGCCGGCTGAAATTTGCCTTGTTCTTTTTGATGTTGAGCTCGCGGATCTGCATCCAGCCTTCGTCGTCGTCGAAGGGGTGGCAGCCGTTGGTCAGGACGTAGAAGAATACGCAGCCGAGGGAGAATATGTCTACGGCGCGCTTGACGCCTTGCGAGACTGGATCGGTGGAGTTGGATGAATCGCGAGAGTGGCCGGTGGAGCTCTGACGAGCTTCGAGCTCCTTAGGTTGGAGGATTAATTCGGGAGCTTTCCAGCCTACGGTACCTGCGTTTCCCGTTGTACCGATGAGTGTGCTGACATTGTCGGGGAGGGTTTTGCAAAGGCCAAAGTCGGAGATGACGAGCCGAGGGATATTCTTCTGGTTCTTTTGCGGGTATGCAATGAGGATATTCTGTGGTTTGATATCGCGGTGGATGATCCTTAAACTGTGCAGATGGTTAAGCCCAAGAGCTAGCTGGTACAGGGCTCGTGGAATATCGCTGTTAATCTCATTCACCAATCTGACTTGATCTTCCGTTATATCCTCCCCTGGCCTACCATCTCTATAGAGATCCCAAAGGCTTGCTTGGCATAATTCGACGGCGATGTATAGAAAATGTTCGTCTTTTTCGTCGTCAAAGTATCGTATGACATTGGGGTGAAGATCGCTCTCTTGTAGTAGCTTTACTTCCTGCTCTGCAAGACCGAAGTATTGCGGAAGCATCCGTTTGACAGCAACATCCCGTTCCTGAATCGGGAGGGTCAGTCTGAGCTAAGTAGGTAAATTTTTGAAATGGACTCTTACATTCCACTTGCCCCCGAAAACGAAAGTTCCACCACTGCCGTTGCCGAGAACATGATCAAAATCTATCGTCAACTTGCCAATCCTGCAATACATGTCAGTAGCTGCAATTGCAATGCACCCCCTTGGACGGAAAATGCAGTCGACAGATGATAACGGTGAGATATCATATTCCTAACATGAAACACATACTTTTTGATGCTTGAGATGCTTTGAATTTCATCCCCATTGACAGTTACCTCGTCTGGATGAAGCGATGGAGCTTGGTCAAGATTCTTCGCCGCTTTCACCGCACGATCAACATCATCCTCCTCTTTTAGAACCTTTTTCTTCTTCCTTCCGCCCCGTTGGCCCCTGTGTGCTTTCTTCTTCGATTTGGGAGGCTCCATGGCGTATGCTGGGTCGACAACTGTTTCCCCCTCACCATCGTTAGAGGCTTGTTGCGGGTCTTCCTCCGGCGTAGTTCCATTCGCTTCCGCAGATGGTTGCTCGATGGTAGATGTCCTTGACAGTGCGTCCATTTCTTGTTCATCCTCTTCTTCAGGAATGGCAAACCGGACCTTTCGTTCCTCTGTTTCAAGTGCAGGCTCCTCCGATAGGAGTGAAGCTTCCGGTTTGGCAGCGGGAATAGCCTGAAGTGACGGTTTATCTTGATTGAAGGATTCACCCATAAGGTCGAAACTTGACGGTTTCGCCCAGCTATAGGACCCTACACCGAGAATAATAGCGAGTACGGTAATGACATATGGCCACCAGGCGTTCTTGACCCTCGTTTCGATTGTGTGATAGAATGGATCTGGAGGGGCGGCTGGTTGAATCTCCTCAAAGGTTCGAGGCTCATCAATAGGAGCGGAAATGGTAGGAACATCGGCTCGTCTTTCATCATCGTGATTGATTGAATGAACGCCAACGAGACCGGCCTTTTCAGGCAAATAATGGTGTCCTCCCCAGGCCAGCATTTCTGCACTCCATTCGGAACTGTAGCATAGCGCTTTCGCTGCACCATCGGTCACGGCCGGGTACCTGGACTCAGACATGACATACCAGCTGCCAGTTTCGGTACAATTCATCCAGACGTCTTGAGCATCATCCTCGCTGAGTCCGGGTCGTGGTTGTGGAAGAACAACGAGTGCTGGCTCCGCCGCATCATCATCGTGATATCGAGCAACATCGAACACCCGGACCACTGGCGACGAAAATTTCCGCCTATAAACAGGCCTTTGCGAGTGTATCTCCCCATCTGTGCTGTGGTCGAGAGCAAATATTGTCCCATCATATTTGCTATAGACGTACTTGTTGTCCATTGTGGATGAGTACTGAACATGTAGATCTCGATCTCGATTGTTCGGGGTCCATTCGAAATACTTGATTGTGCAAATATCCTCTCCTGTAATTTCATTTTGAATACTGATGATGTATTCCGTTTGGCCAAGACTGAAGATGCCCTTGCACTCATCTCGGTGCATAGCTTCAGCAAATCCGGTGACTTGAGGTTCGCAACTCGCCGCATTAACCACGGTCGAGCCACCAGAGCTGAATCGTTTCAAAACAGTTCCGGTGCGAGCATCCAGAACATACATGATGTTCTTCTTCTCGGCGGTATAGACAACCGATTGTTCTTTGCTGGAATACGGGGACAGTTCTTCAGCGAGCTGCTTGATGGTCAGCCCTAAATTCTCGAGCACCGGGTAGGGTCCCGGTGTCATAACAAACAAGTTGCCATTCTCGGTAGGTTCCACAATCCACATGAACGGTGTGTCTTGCGAGTTATTATCGTCGGCCGAGTCGTTCTTCTGGTGATAGATTGTCTCCACCATAGGCCTCCCGGCGTCGAGATCCCATATCTCCTGCCCTGTACGCCTGTCTCTAGCGTGTATGTGTCCATCAACGGTCGCCAAAAGAACAAAGTTCTCAACTTCCCAATCCTGCAGAGACCGCGCACTACGTCGCGAGGACAGGCCGCCTGATGGGGAGGCGGCAGATCCGGCAGGAGGTGCTCGGACAGCAGCAATCGATGCTGCTGGAGCTGAAGACAATGTTGCAATGGCGCGCTCATTTTGGGATATTAGAGGTGTGTGTCGACTTCGTTTCCGTTGGTTTTCAAGTCGCTCTTGTTCCAAATTTGAGTGTCTCTGCGACGTGACGGTGTCAGCCAAGGCCTCCTCGCGTGGAGACCTTCGATACGCATTCGACGGCGGTTGCTGCTGCTGAGCAGCCGTCGCAATCCATGGCAAGACAAGTAGGATAGCAATTAACGTCGTGCTAAGGCCGGGGCCAGCGCCAGGAGGCCGGCGACGCGGCATATTTGATGGTGGTCTACAATGCGAGGGTCAAAGCCTGAGGCAGGCGAGAGTGGTGGAGATGATGAAGCATCAGCAGGAATGGCAAGAGAAGTGGTAGAAGTGGTATGGCGGGCTGGAGAGAGGAGAGTGAGATTCAGGACACGAATCTGCGGTGGGGGAAGAGAAGCTGAAATGGCCCCTTGAGATGTAGCGTGAGTGGGCCAAGGGTCGCGCAAAGTCAGCCAACCGTCTTCCAGCCGCGCGTTTCATACATTCGTACGTGCCGCTGACCCAACCCCCTACTAATTTAGCCAACTTGGCGTTGAACTTGGCGTTGGTGTAAGGCTGATGGTGTTGACGAGAGCGAACTGCTGTTTTCTTTGAGGAATACGCCGGGGGTGAAAGAAGTCGCGATCAACAAGAATCGGCGTTGCTGGAATGAAGCCGGCCTAACAACGGTTGGTATTTTCACCCTTACTCGGCCCTTAAGCACACAGAGTAAAGTGAATGGGAGGACAGGTACAACTACGGTTCAACGTGCCACCAACCTGCGTCTTTATCCTCCACCTCGGTATGACGGTCATCCTTGTTTCCAATACGATGGAACAGAGATTGTGGGGCTGTTATGGTCAACGCGGCGAGGTCGACGGCTGTGGAGACCAAGATCGACTCACCAAACACTCCACCAGTTCTATGAATACAAGCAACATTCACACTTTCATAACTTCCGTTATCCTTTGATCCTTTCGTTACGCCCCCTTCAGAGTTGGTGCTAAATTTGGCGAATGTCAAGTTAACACGGTACATATTCGTTTGCATTGACATCATTGTCCTAGGTAGAATACATCTAATGCCTTGGTTGTTCCATGTCCATGCCACCAGGATACTGTTCGCAGCATCCATCGTCTGATCTCCTTCACTACATCCTATCTCTCTTCCTCGGTGCACTACGAATAATGTTGTCAACCCGAAGCAGTAACTGTACAGAATTAGCTACCCGTATTTTACCAACTCAAGGCCGATAACTTACCTCCGCTGCCTCGGACGCAGAGGAAACAACCGCGCGCTTCAATTTGTAGCTTTCTATGACGCCAAGCTCCCTCATATCTGCAATGCCACCGCCGGGCGTCAAAAGATCCAATCCCGAGTTGGTCATGCCGGAGTAAACTGCCTTGCGAAGCCTCGTAACCAGGTCACTGGAATCAAAGCCTGCATTGTCTGCAAGAATGGTCGGCAGCTGCGAAAGAGCCTTTGCAAACGATTCGACGGCGATAGCCTTCTTTCCATCCACGTTCTGGGCCGCCTGTGCAACAGCTTTCGCCATGACCATCTCGGCGCAGCCACCTCCGAGTGTGGTTTTCGGCTCCTTGACAGTTTGAGATAGAACGGCAAGAGCATCGTGGAGCGATCTCTCAGCCTCGTCGAGGAGCTGCTCGGTTGCGCCGCGGAGAACAATAGTACAAGCCATGCCCGCAGCAACCCCTGAGAATTTGATCAACGTGTCTTCTCCAATAATAACCTCTTCGATGAGATCACAGTGGCCAAGCTTGACATTCTCGGGGTGGTCGAAGGTCGACGTAATCTCTCCTCCAGTGACCAAAGCCAACCGTTCCACACCGTCAAAGTCAGCATGCTCAATTGAACATATCCCAGCATCTGCAAACAGCTGTTCTGGCCAGTTGTAGATGAGTTGCCGGTTGACGAAGCAATTGATTCCATGCGACTTGATCCGCTCAACCTTTGCCTTCATCTTTTCCCTTTCTGCCTTCTCTAGCTCAGCTAGCTTTCCGGTTGAATCCACCTTTACTCTAGCACCAAAGATCTTGATCTTGTCAGTATCCATTGCCGTGTTCGCGACCAGAATCTTGGCGTTTTCTATCCGTTTAGGTTGGTTAACGCCGAATTTCTTGTCTAGAATGAATCCCTCATCGAGATATGAATCCTTGAGCTTCCCGCCTGCCTTCTTGATAATCTGAATATGTGTAAGATCGGTTGATCCCTGCATCCTAAGCACTGCATCCGTTGCTAACTTGGCAAACTGTGTTCGGTCTTGACTGAGAACTTTGGAACTGAGCGTCGTTCGTGCTATTGCCTCGAGGTCTCTCCGGAAAGCAACCTTGTCCTTGCTGTTGTCCACGGCTGTATTCTCCAGAGCTTTCAGCGCAGCATGACTTGCTATCCTATATCCTTCAATGATCGTCTGAGGGTGTATCTTCTGGTCTACCAGCTTCTCTGCCTCGCGTAGAAGCTCCGCTGCCAATACAGTCACGGAGGTTGTTCCATCGCCAACTTCATCATCTTGTACCTTTGATATATTTACCAGCACCTTCGCTGCAGCGTTGTCGAGTGCTATAGACTTCAAAATTGTTGCGCCGTCGTTTGTGACCATGATCTGACCCGTTGAACTAGTGAAGTTCTTACATTAGCACGGCTGCAGTAATTGTATGGAGTGGTACATACGCAGATTGTAAAATCTTGTCCATGCCTTTTGGTCCCAACGTGCTCTTCACCAAATCTCCGACCGCAATAGCACCGACAAAAGCAGAGAGACGCGCGTTTTCGCCCTTCTCCTCAGTTACATCATCCGCAAATATTTGGGTCGGATTATTGTACGACTGGAGACAGTCAGCGGACTTTCATGACTAAGTGCCAGATCCACTTACCATCTTGGAAGGAAACAAGAATGTATAAAGGTAAAAGGGTATCGAACAAGCTTTGGTGGTTGCTGGAGGTTATCGTGCCTGGAGGACGCGACTTTTCTAGAATTTCGTGAAGCTGTAAAATTTGGCTTGTTTGCACCTCAACCATTTTCGAGGCCGCCAAGCTTTCGATACCTGAGATACAACACCAACAACAGTTGCACGAGACCCTCCTCAATTCCTATAATGGGCAAGAGACACGCCTCCGAGTCGCTCGAAGAACTCATTGCTTCAGATTCGCCTGCATCGAAACGACCCCGCGTCGATGATGAAGTCGACGACTCCGAGTCCATCAACGAGGCCTTCGCAGGCAACGGACACCTGATGTCGCCTCGTCTGCAGGATAGGGAAAAGATTGATATACTAGGCGCAGCAGAAGAAGAGCATGCTGAGCTTGAAGAAGCTGGAGCAACACCAGAGGCAGCGCTAGATGGGGATGAGGAAGAATCTGCCGTCACAGTTCCAGTAAGGCAGACGGCACCGGTGGAAGGATACACGGATCTCTACCTCGACACTATCAATCGCAGCGTTCTAGACTTCGACTTCGAGAAGCTATGCTCCGTCACCCTCTCCAATATCAACGTCTATGCATGCCTAGTATGCGGGAAATACTATCAAGGCCGGGGTCACAAATCGCAAGCCTACTTCCACGCTCTGGAGGAAGGCCACCACGTCTACGTGAACATGGAGACGAAAAAGGTCTACGTGCTCCCTGAAGGCTACGAAGTCAAGTCCAAGTCCCTGGATGACATCAAATTCGTCGTCGACCCCTGCTTCACACGCGACGAAGTGTCCCGCCTCGACAAGGAGCAGAAAACCGCCTGGGACCTCTCAGGCCGCAAATACATTCCTGGCTTCGTGGGCATGAACAATATCAAAGCCAACGACTACTTCAACACCGTAATCCACGCTCTCGCGCACGTCATCCCTCTCCGCAACTTCTTCATGCTCGAAGACCTCTCGACCCGTCCCCAACTCGCCCAACGCTTCAGCATCCTCGTGCGCAAGATCTGGAACCCACGCGCCTTCAAAGCTCACGTCTCTCCTCACGAGCTCCTCCAAGAAATCGCTCTCCGCTCCTCCAAGCGCTTCACCCTGACCGCTCAGTCCGACCCTGTCGACTTCCTCTCCTGGTTCCTCAACAACCTGCACCTCTCCCTCGGTGGCTCTAAAACCAAGCCCCACAGTAGCATCATCCAGCGCGTCTTCCAAGGCAGCCTGAAGATCGAATCGCAACAAATCACAGCCCGCGCCGATGCCGGCGACCGCCTCCGCTTCGAAGACGCTGCCGTCCAGACGGAAATCTCCCGCTTCCTAATCCTCACCCTCGACCTGCCCCCCGCCCCACTCTTCCAGGACGCCCTGGACAAGAACGCAATCCCGCAGGTCCCACTCGCCACCATCCTCGGCAAATACGACGGCGTGCGCGCTCAGGAGCGCCTCAATACCCGCGTCAGATATAGGCTGCTGCACCCCTTACCGCCATATCTCATCTTCCACATCAAGCGCTTCAGCCGCAACAAGTTCGTCGTCGAACGCAACCCCACCATCGTCACGTTTCCCTCGCGCTCCCTCAACATGTCGCCCTATGTCGAGCCAAACCCAGCGCTTTGCCCGCCCGGCGAGCCCATCTGGTATGATCTCGTCGCCAACATCACGCACGAGGCCGTCAGGACGCGAGATGATAGCGTCGAAGGCGAGCAGGAGGGGAAGGTGTGGAGGGTGCAGTTGCGAGATCGGAGTCGCGAGGAGTGGTGGGAGGTGCAGGATTTGTTTGTCGAGAGTGAGAGAGCGGAGACACTGTTTACGAAGGAGAGTTATGTCCAGGTCTGGGAGAAGAGGAAGGGTGGGCCTGGAGGAAGGACGAAGGGGAAGGTGTGAGGTAATGGATTGGGATTGATTGATTTGTTGCAGTTCGCAGGATACTACGGAATCCTAAATCTTGGATGCTAGGGGAAGAAATCATGAGTTTGTCTGATTATGGCAAAATGCAAAGCTTGCGGTTGTATAATCGTGCTGAGAATTCGAAGAGTGATGAGTGAGGGATAATCATGCCGCTTAAATATCAGCAGTACCAGAAGCCATTGAAGTTACGATTTCAATGTCGTATTTTATACACATAGGTATACAAAATCTTACGGGCTTTTCTCAGAACCCGACCAAAATCCCAGGCTCTAAATATCCCACACAAGATGCACTAGATGTACAAAATACCCGTCCCACCTCCCTATCCTACATACAACCCTCCGCGCTCACCTTGACAAAAAGCCCCGCCCCTTCATCCTCTGCATCTGCGCCGATGCCTCCACAACACTCCAATCAATCCGATCCCACCAAGCCTCCAAAAACTGCCTCTTACCCGTGACATCCCAATCCCGCAACCACACATGCTCCCACGTATTCACGCACAACAACGGAATCACGTCCGCGCCTCCCAGGCTCGTCTCAGGCAGCCGCCCCCCACCCCCTCTGGCATGCGGTCCCGCACTACCGACGAAGTTCTGCGTATTTGTTTGGCGGTCGTGCTCCTCGGGGGAGAGATTGGTGAGGCTGTCGGGGTTCTGCGTATTCATGTCGAGGGACTGCTGGCGGTAATGCGCGCCTGGAAAGGGGGATCCGGCGAGGTAAGTAGGCAGGATGCGGAAAACGTCACCATCTAGGGTGCGTTGTTGGACTAACCATACGAAGCCAGGGCCGAACATGGCGGTTGCGGTGGCGAGGAATTCGGAGCGGAGGGTGGGGAGGGAGGAGAATGTGGTTTCGAGGGCGTGTTTTAGGGTCGAGGAGATGGGATGGGCGGATGGGTCGCGGGTCTTGCAAGGGGGTTGTTAGTTAGGGGAAAGTTTGGTGAAGTGGAGGGATGGGGAAAAGGTTCGGCGCATGTTTGACGGGGAAGGACGTACGATTCCTCTAAAGAAGAAGTGGTTGTTGAATGCCATTGAGGCATGGTTGAATATGGAGGCCCTGTTCGGGTCGCGTGCGGTTTTGATGATGAGTGCCTGTGGGGGGATTTTATCAAACTCTGTGCCTGCACTCTGCACATCAGCATATGCAATCCCCTACACCCCTTGCTTGCAGCTCTGTAGGAAAATAGCGGGCTGTGCTGGATGGAGAGCTACCGTACCAACAGTCTGGGAATTCAGCTCGTTGATGATGGCGGTCTGATACTTGGTCCACGCAATATCAAAGCCATCCGGCGTGAACAAGCCATCGATGCCATTCCGCTTCAGGATATCGTCATCCCTCAACACGGGCACATTGTGCAGACAGCGACGCTGGGAGTTGTGTGTCGAAGGCTGCGGCATGCATCTCTAAACATATGCAGGCCATGTCAGCGAACCAAGTAGACCAGTAGACGGCAATTCAGACCTTCGCGGTGGTCAATTGTGGAGGGGCGCATACTGCAGCTTGTGTGGCGGACCGTAGCAGGAGGTTGTTCCGCCTTGCCAGGCTCTGTATTATCATTGCGGTGGACTGTGAATGTACGCGATGGATTGGAGAGGTGAGGTGGAATAATTTTACGAGGTAGAGGAAAGGCCCTGGCGCAGACTTGAAATGGTGCTAACCAACCAGACGCCGTCCCCCTCTTCTTCAACACTACACATGAAGCAAAGAGCCGCCCGGCCTGTTCACGTTTCATCCTCTCAGAAAACAGTGTCTGCATAGCCACACACTGTGAAGAGTCACCAGGCACTGATGCCGTGCTAGTACTCTGAGCCTTTGAGCCGCTGCCATCCACTCGGCGCGAACCAAGGGCTATTTCCAGAACACGATGAGACGGATTTTGGCCCTGATCATGAGGTGAGTAACGTCGGTTCCGGCGTGAGAGACGCTGGAGAGTCTGTCTATATTTGTTTCTGCCTATATACTCGTCGCAGACCCCCAAGAGTCCCCCGTTTCTTTCGAAATCGTTTCGTGTTTTACAGCGGAAGAATTAGATCAATCCTATTCATTATTGCTTTCTCCCACTGTCTAAGACTCGACCGAGCATATATTTCCACCAGATTGTGATAACTAGACGATCCCCTTGCCCTCTTTCTTCCCCCTCCGCGTGTGCGAAGATGGGTTCCTCGACTCTCCAAAAGCTGTCCCTTGTCTGTCTAATATCCTCCACCGTCCCCTCTTCCTCCGCCCTCGCAACAGCCGTCTCCGCCGCCCAAGTAGTGGGTCTAATCCGCCGTGAAGCAGCAACCTGCGGTGGCGTGTCCGGACTCCAGCAATGCGGATCCAACTACCCGTCCGACTTCTGCTGTCCGTCGTCAACCACCTGTCTCCAACTCAACAACACCGCCTCCACGTCTGTGATATGCTGTCCCGCCGGCCAGGACTGCAAGTTTATTCAACCCATCACCTGCGACGTCGGCCAGCTCAACGCAACACTGCACCCTGAGAACCAGATCCATGCCGCCAACACCACTGGCGTCACCCTCCCACCATGCGGAGGCAGCTGTTGTCCGCTCGGCTACACCTGCTCCGGCGGCATGTGCGCCATAGTATCCTCCTCGACCTCCCCGTCTTCCTCCCCAACCGCAACCGCAATCCACACCGGTGCTGCCGCCTCCCAAACCGCCGCCTCCACCCCCCCAATTCCCACCACCGCGCCCTCCTCCAACCCCGCCTTCCCCGCCCGCGCCGTGGTCGCCGGCTTCTTTCCGGGCATGCTCCTCGGCGCCCTTCTCGCCCTCGCCATCGTCTGGTTCATCTCCAAGCGTCGCGAAGCCGCCCGCAACCGCTACAGCGGCGACTTCGGCCACGTCGCCCACACCGTCAGCGACCCCATCTACGATCCCACCTACGCCGCCCGCACCGACTTCCTCCGTCGTGGTAGTACTAGCGCCGCTTCCCAGCCGAGCCCGGGCAGCACGACGCAGATGGTGCAGCCGCGCGGCGTTGGCATAGGCATGTACAGCCAGCCCAACACAGCCTGCACCAATACCCCCGCCGGCGGCATCGGCAGCACCCCAGGTATCGGCGGGCCAAAAACCCCCCGCGTCCGCTCCCTCTTCTCCAAGTCCCCAAAACTCAACGGCGGCAGCGGCGCCCGCACCCGTGACCCGTACACGACGCCAACGCGTACACCGACGGCCAGCACGACGCGGTCGAAAGGGAAGGGCAGGGCCAGTCCCGTGAGGAGCGATAGCACGGAGACGATCGATGTGTTAATGCCCGCGCCGAGTTTTCTGCAGCCGCCAAGCGCAGTGGGGGGGAGGGGGGAGAGGCCGCTGACACAGGGGA
Organism: Lepidopterella palustris CBS 459.81; assembly: GCA_001692735.1. NCBI lineage: Eukaryota > Fungi > Ascomycota > Dothideomycetes > Mytilinidiales > Argynnaceae > Lepidopterella > Lepidopterella palustris. Next base: position 20,185 of record KV745145.1, on the reverse strand, counting down.
CGACGTTTACGGGGTTGATGGAGGAGGCGGGGTTTAGTCGGCGGAGTCGGGAGGGGTTAAAAGCGTTTGGGGGGAGGTGAGGTGTTGGGTGAGTGGAGCTGGGGAAGGGGGTTCAGAAGGGGAGGTAATAAGTTGTCTATCGGTCGCACACTTTTAGCGGGTTGTCTTTTGTCTCATTTCAGCATTGGCGTGGTTGGATCTGGCATTCTTCTTTTCTTTTCTTTTTGGAGATGCCTGCATGGCTGACTGGCATTAACATTGCATTTTTCTCAGTATGTTTTCTCCTGAGATACCAATACAGTATTTTACTTGTCCATATTCGTCATCCCTGAAATCTCATATGATGAACAATATATGCTACCCCTCCTAATCCTAATGTGAGACTGAGATGAACACGTATGGGTTTAGATCAGGCCTATGTTATCGGCTCGAATAACTGCGCCTCGGCAATGGTTCTGTACTAGTTCCTCCTCCTTGAATAACCTTGGAAGATTATCTTAGACTGGCTATACAATGGATGATGCGTACCCTGCAAAACTGGTCGTTGCACAGAGAACCTCGGCTGAACCGAGTTGGGTGTACTTTCTTTCCAATAAAACACCAACGACGTCCTGTCCTCAGGACCCCCTCTTTAATACTATTCGATCCTAAAGATTCCAGTTCCTCTTGTTGGCGTTTAATCGGATATAATGGCGAAATCGAAGATTACCCTGTATGTGGATATCGTGAGCCCGTTTGCTTATCTGGGGTTCTATGCGCTGCAAGTGAGTCGCGTCTGTTCAAGGTTTATTTAATGCCCTTCGATCAGCTTTCGCTTCCATAGAGCCTGGACGGCAACACGCGCACTCTTTCTGTTTATTTTAGTCCTGACCGGTGATGGTGCAGTTTTAAAGCATTGCACCATGACGTCTTGAAAAAGGACCCGAAGAAACAAGTGCTGATGGACGAGCAGAACTTCCCCGTCTTCAAGCAGTGCGAGATCACCTATATTCCGATCCTGCTGGGTGGGCTGATGAAGGCGTGTGGGAATACGCCGCCCTTGCAGATTAAGAGTGAGTAGCGGGGAGCGGGAAAAGAAGAGATTCGGTGGCTTTTGTGCACGGCAGATTGCATCATTCTTATATTCGCTTTTATTTTCATATTTTTTTAGCCTCTTCCAGGTCAAGCTCTGCAAAGCCTTTATATCGTTCAGTCGATTCCATCTACTACTCTCCTGAACCTCTGCAAGCAAGCATTCCTATCACCCTTCTCCAACGCCCTACACCCCCCCATCCCCCATCTCCCAACCCGGCTAACCCCCTCCTCTTCAGACAAAGACAAATGGATAAACACGGAACGCATCCGCTGGTCCACCCTCTATCATATCCCAATCTCCCCTGCCCTACCCCCTGGTTTCCCAATCTCGACCCTCCCCCTTCAACGCTCCCTCGTGTCACTCTCCCTCTCCCACCCCTCTGCTCTCCCCGCCGCGCTGACAGCCTTCTACAATGCCTTCTGGGTCGACTACGCCGCGCCGCAGGAGCCAGCGAACTTATTGAAGATCCTGGCCGAGGTTTTGGATGGCGGGGAAGAGGAGGCGAGGCGGGTTGTGGAGAGGGCGGGGGGGAAGGAGGCAAAGGAAGGGTTGGTGCGGAATACGGACGCGGCGATGGGGGAGGGGGCGTTCGGGCTGCCTTGGTTTGTTGGTGAGCTTTCCTCCTCCTCCTTCTTCACTCTCTTGTTTTTACTCGGGGGGAGGGAAAGGGCTCATGGGGGGCTGGAGCTTTGGATTTGGGGATGGATATGATGCTTTTCTGACTATTTATGATGTAGCGACGAATTTCAAGGGCGAGAAGGAGGGTTTTTGGGGGTTCGATCATATTGGGCAGATGCTGGATCATTTGGGACTTGAGAGACCGGATGAAGGGGGGTGGAGGGCTATGTTGTGAACCGGTTGGGAAAGGTCGCACCGGTGCTACAGGGTTAACATAATAAGGTATGGATGGGATAGGGTGGGATGGGATTGCGCAGGTATAGAAATTTCCCCCAAAAAATAATAAAACTCCATTAACACCTAACGCTTGAACGCTTGTGTTATGCTAAAGTAAGCCAACCAACGGCTCCCCCGCCCCCCTCCAAAAAAAAATCAAACGCCGAAGCTCCACTACAATGCAATAACTATATTCCCCATACCCCCGTTTTCCACAATGCCAATCCCAATCCTGTCGTCGAATCATAACCCATCATCGACCATCATGACAGCTCCTATGCTGTCCCATCACCACAGAATCGAAGGAAAGGAGACACAAACGGAAACACAAATGGGTATGTGAGGGGGCATTCTGCGAGACCCTTCGGTCGAAAAATAGACAAAAGAAAACAAATCTCTTCTAGTACCGTCCGCGATCACCTGCTGCAACCATGGGACTCATGCCGCGTGGGTTAGTGTTGATTGGTGATTCGTATGCTGGACTGCCGGGTAACGGTCCACTCCGTGATCGGACATAGCCGTTGTTATATGCGTTTTGGGGAGAGGAATATGGAGGTTGGTTGGGCTGGAAGAGTCCTGGAGGAACGCTCATGTTACGGTTGCTTCGCCGACGGTTGAGGTTTGGTGAGTGAGGTGAGGATGTGGGAGAGAGATTAACGGAGGCTGGTATGGACTCATTGGAGCTCGTCCTGTTGTGCGATGTTGTGTTCATACCCGTTGCGCTGGATGGTGCTGCATCCGCAGGTGTAGAAGCGTTGTCACGGTTTGGGAGCCCTTGTCGCCTAGCGCCGGCGGCAAAAGGGTTTGTTCGTGATTGATTTGTGCCTGGCTGATATGTTCCTAGCTCACGGGCTCGGTTGCTGACCAGCTCCCGCCCTAAACTAAGGCACTCATCTTGAGTAAGTCTTGGCGCAGCTGAACGTACAGCAGGGATAGGAGCAAGGCCAGTCGCTGCAATAGGTGACTGAGGAGGTCGAGCTTGTTCACTAGCACGCAGGGTCCGCGTTGAAGCTTGACTATTCAACCGACGTTGTGATTGCTGATGGCGTAGATTGATTCTGGAGGCTTGAGTTCTCACGGTCTGTGGCGAACCACCAACATCCCTGATGTTCACTTGAGATGGCTGATTCCTGAGATGCGCTCGAGAGTTGCTTGCTCTAAGAGTTGCTGTTGACGATTGATCCCTTAATGCCTGCCTGGACGTGCGTGTTCGAACAGTCGTTTGTGGAAAATAGGTAGCCCATGGATTTCGTATGGGCTGTGCTTGGGTCTGAAAGATCCGTGCCCCAAAATTGAGGCCAACAGCTGGATTTGAAAGCCCTTGGAAAGGCGGCGCTAATCCAGCAGACCCACGCCTACCGGCAGCAGATGGTGGGCGCGAGCTGACTTGGCTCGGTGGTCGATCAATCACATCTACGGCGGCTGCAGTGTTGGCCTGTGGTATGGCGTTAACAGATGTCAGTGAAGCAGAACGAACAGACGAGGTGGGTGTGGATATCGGATCCGTTAGTCCGCTACTGATGGAATCAACGGATGTCGCACGCTCTACAGACATGCCGCTGTTTCTTCCCACCTCTGGTGGTGCAGTGACATTGGACACGACGCCCGATCTCCTGGATTGAGACAGTGTGCCACGTAGTGGTGCCGCATTGTTCGAGGAGCTATCCATTATGGGCGTCCGTAGTCGCGAAGGCACGGTCCCGGGCAAGGGAAAGGGTCCATTAGATTGGGGAAATTGCAATGCTGGGCTTTGCGTGTTGGTTCGGTTTCGATTTGCGGTCCGTGGTCTAGCGATCGGAGTGGTCGAACGAAGCTGGTCTAAATGATCATAAGGTGCCCCAGACCTCTCGAATTCCCGAAGGTCTGCCAAGTGCGATGCAAACATCCAACTAATTCTAGGGTCATACTCTTGCTGGCGAGCACGAGCTGATCCACGGCGCCGTACAGGTTGTTGAGAAGTGTCAGAATTATCATCGGTATCGAGATCAACGGCGTCACTTTGAGAAAGCCCGCGATTAGGAAATAGGTGTACAGGATTGTTAGGAAGAATATTGTTTCGCATTTGAACACGGGGTTGGCGAGTACGCAAGGTGTTCGCAGCCATATTAATGTCTCCATCGTGATCTAGGTCGGAATCGTCATCATCAGCCTCTCCGTCTTCGTAGTGAACCGTGGACGTGGATAAAACGGAAGATCGTCTTCGTAGCCCGCGTGAGCCGTCAAGAAATCGAGGGTTGCCTACACGAGAGGGTGGTCGGATTGGAACATTAGGTCTATCTGCAGTAGGCGTTAGAGAACCACCAATTCGCGCTCTGTCATTGGAAATCGTAGTCTGCTCCCACCCAACGGTCGTCCTTCCCCCATCACTATCATCATCTTCATCCATCTCGTCGTCCGGCACATCGTGGGCTAGTGGGGACCATCCCTCCTCTTGTAGCAAAGCCTGCGTGTCTTCATCGAGCTCATTTCCAGCAGATGTCTCCGTAGAAGTTGAAGAAGCAGTCCGGCGGGAGCCATTCGCTCTACTCAAGATTCGTGCTTGTATCTGTTGGCGGCGGCGCCCGTTTGGTATTGGGCCTTCCTCATCTTCGTCTTCTTCGGCTACTTGTGACATATTTGAGGATGTTTCAGACTCCACGACTCGGCGAATCCTTCCATGCAGTCTAGGTGCCTGCACCGGCTGAGGCGTATGTCCAGGAGTAGATGAAGCGCTCTCAGAAGTCGCCTCATCATTGATGAAATCATTCATTGAGGAGTCCTCGTCAAGGTCTTCTTCATCCTCCTCCTCAACGGTGTTCATTTCATCCGTCAGCATGTCAGAAACAATGCTAGCGCTATAAGACGGACGTCTGCTGCCAGCCTCGCTATGCGTCATCATTCGACGGCGACGGCCATCCAATTGCTGCGGGGGCGGTATACCGTGTGTGAGGAATCGTCTCATGACAAAAGAGTGATCATCATCCAAGTAGTCGCCCCACCCATCCATACCGGCATCTCCGTAGTCGCCGTAGCCAAGCTCTGCGTCTTCCATATCGATTTCGCCGTCAACGTCTTCTCCAGACAGATCATGCTCAGATGTCTCGTCCATATCGCTGAAGCCCCCGAAGCTATCGCCCCACGTCAAAGTTCCATTGTCATCGAACATGAGACCGCATTGGGCGCACTCTCCGTCTTCGAGCTCCCAAGAACACATTGGACATCGGTCAACTCCATCTTCTTCATCTCGTATTGGTCGTAGGGTGCCCTTAGTGCTGGATCTGAAACATCCTTTGAAAAGGCCACCAGTCCTAGTGTCGGTGTTATTTTTATCCTGTTGAACAATTTCTGCCTCTTCCTTTTGCCATTTCGTGTGTTGCTCTATCGTCTCCCCGAGAGGCAATAGCTCGGCTCGATTGATGAAAATAAGCGTCATGTCTCGAATCTTTGTTGCCAAAACAGTTAGTAGTGGTGTATGCCTTGGACTGATTTACTCACAACATATGCAGGAGCTGGTGCCTGAGTGACCACCGCCCGACAGTCTGGACATGTTTTCCGAGCCTTATTATTAACAAACCAGGTGCAGAGGCACTATGACAAAGTCAGGATTATGTAGAGATGGATATTTGAGGGAGACTCAACGCTATAGCAATATGTATGCCCGCAGGATATTATGTAGGGTTCGTAGAGCAGTCTATCACAAATTTTGCACGTAACAAGTGTGCGAAGGCTGTCGAAATCGGATTTGAAAGCTTTCAGTTGCTACACCATGAATTAGTCCACTATCTCCAGAGTTTGTAAAAGTTTTGCCTGGGAAAGCTGACCTCTTCTGATTTGTTGGGCTTTTGAGGCTCTTCAGCTTTCGTCATTTTCGATTTGAGGCTGTCCCTGCTTAATGAGCGTGCTGACTTGTCGACTTCAGCGACCTTGCCGGAAGGCCGAGATGTGTTCACGGGAGCTCCCATCGACGTCTTTATGCCAGATACCATGCTTGCCTGCTGTTGATGGCTTGCTGGTGAAGACGGGATGGGAGACGTCGAGCTCTTCTGGCGCGCAGAAGCCGCGGGGGAGGGGGAGGGTCGTGTGGCCATTAGAGTAGAGAGTCTAAGTTAGACAGAACAACTGCAATGAATGTGCAATGCAGTGAACGTTCCTCCTCATGCCCTCCAACTTGGATAAGGCACACTGCGAGGCCGTCAATCGTGCTGTGTCGAAGATGTCGGTAGCAAGCCCTGCAGTCTGCAGGTGGTCGATGGGTGAATTACTAACAAGCTACGTAAGCGCCGCGTGAAAACGGTGATCGGTGAACAGCTTTCCATTTTCCAACCAACTCCACAACCCGTTAATTCTTCGAAGATTGAAGACCTCCACTGAAACGTCGCGGAAATGATCATTGTGATAGTGGTCATCTGAGTCTCATTCTCATTCCGTGGGCGAACAGCGCGCTTGCGATTGACGCCTTTCGATAGGCGCCGACGTATGGGGCTTCCGGAAACGCCTTACCTATTCACATGAACCATATTTACCCTACACGGTGGAAGACCCCTAGTCGAATTGGGTCCAGAGCAACAGGAGTTTTGATACTTAGGTGGAAGAACTAGAGAGTCGTACGAAGATCGCGGTATCAAATAAGCAAAGCCAACTGCCGAGAGGACAGACATTTCACGGTCGCTATCTCTGATCGCACGTATTAACTATCAAGACATATCTCACTGGCAGCTAGGAATATTCGGAAAATTTGTGCAGGACACAATCTTTTGTTTGCATCAGCAATCTGTCTGCCTCTCAGAGGGTTAGCAACAGGTTCTGCGGGCATTCTTGACTGGATGTCGACGGCTGCTTTGGAGCAGATAGCAAACTCTTCAGGATCATATCGCCATTACGAGCCAAGCGTCCCTGAACTTGGGCCTTCATCACGAAAGCATTCAAAGACACCCGAAAGAAAATGGCGGTACGATGTCCAGTATTGTGTTACGATACTGACACCAATGACCAGATTGCATGTCCTAGCCCGAGGTGGCGGTGCTGGGTATGTGATTTCTTGTTCATGTTAAATGCCACCTTGGCCACAGCAAAGGATTTCAACTTCGTTTCTAGATGCTCTGGTTCTCACTCGTCCGAATCTAATTCTCTATAATCTTGAATAATTTATATCGTACGTTCATCTAACACCATTCAAATGTTCAAATGTATTTTGGGGGCTGTTGTACTTCGTGATGATTTTGTATTTGATTCGATGATTCGATGATTCGATGTTTAAACAAGCCGAGAGCAACATTGAATCCGCACCTATATCAAAAGTTCAACGCTACGAAGCTTGCAAATCAACAGACCTACGCAATCTCCACCCACATGCCTGCCTAGAATTCAACAACCCATTACCTGTTAGCATTTGTTCAGAGCATATACCACAAATCAAATCACCTTTTGTCTCTCCTCAAGCAAATGGTACAAGAAAGTCGTCCAGCGAACAAGGCCGTCTGTTGACAGATATTGTCAAAACAGCGGCTATTCGACGCGAGGCCGCTTCGCGGGCCGTCCTTCCTTTTCGGCAGTACGAACTTTCTCGTCTGGATATTTGACTTCGTCAACGAAGCCCATGACAACCTTATTCTCCTCGACGATTTCTTGATTGGTGTGTTCCAGGAAAGCAACTTGTTCTGCTAGGAACTCCTTGAGCGCGGAAGTGTCGACCTTTTGTCCGGTCCGGCGTCGGTTGCGAAGCTCCTTAAGTCTAGTGCGAATGCGCTCCTCCATGATCTCAAGACGATACTCGCCAAAGTCGTAGTATAGTTCTGAGAGGTTCGAAACCGGACGAACTGTTGTCAAGACTGTGTCGTCGGCGATATGAGGTGAACGCGGCCGGAAGGAAGTGACAGAGGTGATACGCTCCTTCGCACCGAGGGCACGAAGGGCTTGATGAGTAATGTATCGTCCTTGAAGTATGACAGCACAACCCTGACCCTTACTTAGTTATGTTCTTCGGCCCCAATGAACAAGAAGACTTACCATTTGTGGCCCACGGACCTTGATGACATCGCCTTTCCCAGTTCGGAGCGCAGTCTCTCCTCCGACCATATTTGTGCAGTCGCTCAGCATCAACACGCAGACGAAAGGGTAGCTATCAGTGTGCCATCCTACGACCGGCTTGTCATCCTCCCACGGACAACCTGCAATCCCCTCATCATCCGCAAAGAAACGTTTCTGATTGTTGATAGCGTCCATCTCTTGCTGCGTTTGCTCGTCGGTCTTGACTGAGAAGTTGATGTGGCCAATCTCGTAGTTCATCTCGGGGACGAGCTCAACGCCGGCGATCTTGGAAATGATAGCGAGGGTTTCGGAATGGTTCCAAGCATCGTATGTGAACTGAGCGTACCTTGAAGATATTAAGATATATGCTTTTGAGTATGTTATTCATGCACATACTTTGGTGAGTACCCTCTCAATTGGGCAGCGGCGATGTTGCTGCGGAAACTGCAGTTCTCCATGACTTCTGGCTTGAAGATTTCGGCACGCATTTGCCGGACTGCCTCTTCGGAGAACAGCTGGAATGGCTGGGATACTGCGACTGGCGAGACGCCAATGTCCTCCGCGTAGCCGATGTCCTTCATTTTAATGATCTCAGAAGGCGGAGTGAATGCTAGATGCTTCTTCGGGTCGAACGTAGCTGCAGCCGGCGTCTGCTGACCAGCAGCATATTCAATGATTGGTTTAGAAGTAGGCCATGGGAGAGCGGACACTCGTTGTGTGGCTACAGCAGCCATCGAGTCTTTGAGAGCGCCTGATTTTCGCACCATTAGTACGGTCAAGAAAGTACATATAAAGAGTTGACAGAACGATTCAAAGTGGGGCACGACTGGTTTCTGAGAACTATATAAGATCAGAGTGACGGACGATGACACAAAACATTCCCACGCTTGGAGCTAGGAAACAGGAAAAGCCGGCGAAGAACAGAAGAATGGAGAATGTTTGGGGGGTTCTATGACGATGGTAAGTTGTGGGTGAGTCGGTGAAGGTCCTCGAGCCAAAAAAAAAGACTTCAGCATTTGAGGGGTTTCACCGTATCGTTTAGGCAGCGGTCCAAACAAGAAAGGAAGGCACTAGTGGTTCACGAACTGACCTTTGGCAGGTATTGATATAGGGGTAGTGGAAGTTTGCGAGATTGGTACAATGAGGTAGGTACGTTTGCCGTTAGGGAAGGAGCATCTGACTCTGGCAACGGAGCTGCTGATATCAAACTTCTGTCACAGACCATCAATGGATTGTGAGATCGAAGGGAAGAGATGCACGCTTCTTTATATCTTTGCACTCCCGGTTAGGGTATCTGCGAATACATGGCATCACAGCCTATTGTTCTGCTCGCATAAAACGGATTGAATCGGCTCCGGTTCTGCCACAGGAGGGTAAGTTGACAACACAATCCCTCGCTCATTCCCCTCCACACCCCAATTTTGAATTGTGACTGGCTGACTGGATTGGTCAGGCTGACTTCGACCTTGTGGAACATTTCTACAAGATGATCAAGTCAAGAAGCGTCGAGGCCGTCTTTCTCCACCGTTGTCGGCCGCATGTGGCCTTATCTTATCGTACCATTACCAGAAACCCTCGTCTTCGGCCCGGGATCGACCAGCGCTCACCTTGCTCCTCCATGAGGCAGCATGTTTTTAACTGGGATTCCTAGAAGAATTGCTACCGTTCCACAGTCCGGATAGAAAAAGAATCCTCGAGTCGATTTCGCAAACGGAAATTATTGCTCTTCCCGGAAATCGGACTCTCTTCTCCTGCAGCAGCCCCGAGATCAGTCAAGGTTCGGTTTGTCACATCCAGCACAGCCGTCGAGGCGCACGAAGCTGATCCTCTCCGTATGTACGCCAATGTGGATAATTCATGGATCCATCGCCGCATCGTGTCTTCGTGATCAGGTTCACGGCCGTGCCCGAGCGAAGAAATCGTGTGGTCCTGGTAAAATCGGTACAGTGTATTGGCTCTGGAAGGCCACGATAAAGACACGTACATCAAAAGTGGAGGCAAAAGCGAGAGGTGTGGAGGACTAGAGTTGTCATGACATGAAGTTATCTAGGTGGAGAGTTTGGACGTTGAGAATGTCCGGGGATCGGTGGATTCGATGCCCAAATACGGGGAAGCGCAAGGGCCGCTAGAACGGATCTTTCTGCATCAATAGCAATCGAATATCACGGCTACCAGCCACAATCCAATAGAAGATAGATGGCTCCTGCTTGAGCATCTTGCGATCTTCTTGCCATTTCTCCCGGAATGCTCCACGTCTGCTTCTTTGCCATTGCCAAGGGTGACGATGTGTTAGGACTGCGGACTGCAGACCGCGTAATAGCTTCCGTAGTGCGCTCGTGCCTTGCAATTGGAGTGCACTGCGCCATTCTGGGCGAGAGGAACTAGAACCCGATTCCACGTCTAGATCTTATTCGCACATGCGAGCCCTGGACTCATGCACCCCTCCGACAATGAGAACAATCATCGTCACAGGAAAGGTGAATCAGGTATACTGTAAGCCATGGATGCAGTAATCCAGGGCATCTCTAAACGAGAATACATTCGAATCGCCTTGACAAAAACTACCATTTCGAATCAGCACCATCTGAAGGAGAATTGCCAACAGCCGCAAGAAAGCGGGCGAATCTCGAAAGCCATCGATTAATGCTCACGGGAATTCGGTTCTACGAAAGGCTCACACAACGAAAGGTGCTTCGCCCCAGAAACCCACACGACGCACAGACCACATACCTAGATCTTCACGTGCATTTCGGCTAGCTATCGATAAACCAAAACCGTTACTCGAGCACAAACCTCCGACTGCATCTCAGGGCCTGCAAAGCTGGGCTCCTGCATGATCTAACGACTGACGGCTTTTGTCTGGTCCCGAATCAACCACGCCCACCGCAATGGCAGCCGAAGAACCTGAGACACCGTGGAATGATGATGCAGCTTCCAAGTTCGACAGGTAAGTTGTTGGTCTTTGTACTTCGTCTATGACTAGGATCTTGCCTGACTATCACGATATCCAGCAAGCCATTCAGTCAGTACTTCGACCCTTGCCAGGACGCCGCTGCTCGGAGTCTGAGATGTCTCCATCGTAACAGAGGCGATAGAGAGATGTGCTCCGACTTTTTCCAGTAAGAGTCTTCCTTACCCGTTCACTCGCATTGGTGGCTAGCTTTTAGACAGTCATGGAGACGATTTCTGCGTAGCCCCAACTATTTCACAAGCATCAAGATCTGCCGTACTGATCTCTTGCACTGTTCAGGGCCTATCGAGACTGCAAAAAGCAATGGGTGTGTCCTCCCGAACTTCGCATCAACTTTCGTGATCCTTTTCCCGAATCGTTCGCAACGACAACAATTACTAACGCAGTCTTTTCGCAATAGACAACGGATCGGAAAGAGTCCAGACGGAAGGAAGGAAAAGTTTGGTGATACTTGAACTGTCGTGGAATGGGGATGCGACTATGCTTCGTGGCACTGGGTCCCGGAAGATATTCGGAACTTATGGAATCTGTACAAAACGAATGCTGGCGCGAGGTTGCAAAGCCAAGGCTGGCTTGTATTCTAGGCCTTTTGTTCTTACTCAGTCGAATTCTTTTTGCTCGCCCTGCTTGATAATCGGCGGGCAGAAGCGGGAGGTTCAGTTGGGTTCGCTCCAATGATATTGTTCGGACAGGAGTTTTGGTCAGCAATTGCTATCCTGAAGCCTTGGTGGAGATAGAATGGATTGAATAGTGCCTGTGCTGTTGAGAGCTCCGCCTCTTTGCGATACAACCTCCTCAAAGTAATTCAGCATTGCAAAGCAACCTAGAACAACATGTTCAACAGCGATTGATTCAAATCATCACAGCTACTTCCGTCAATACACCTAGCTCTGCACAGTTTCATGTTGCAAATTCAATGCACGAGGTCATGCCGGTTGGGTACTAGACGTATCCAAATACCACTAGGTATTTTCTCAGATATCCAAGTCTCAAGCCTTGTCCCTGAAGTCTGGGCTCGATTTCGTAATAAACTATTAGCGTATGTTCTTTTGATAAAATAGAGAGCCTGTGTGGTGATTGTTCCCTGAGGTCTCCAGCAGTTACCCAGCCGAAATGACATCATTAGCCCAGTTCCAGTAGGGTACCATTCTCTACAGTGAGTTATTGCTATGCCAAACCCTCTCTAAAAGCTATAAAATCTACAAATAAAATAAATAGGAACCATGGAATCCCTTCGAAAGTGAAGTGATGGGTTGACAGCAGTCCAATTATTCACGGAAACCGCCGCCGAGGTCGGCTGTTTTGAACCTCCGAAACGAATTTTGAGCTTCGCGAACAGGTCCAAAAACATCACGTTCAACATCACCCATCGTAAATATCTGATAGGACTCGTTGTTCATATTATTTCACATTCACTTCAAGCTTTTGTCACATGGTCACCCATTATGGCGGTCAACCCAGATAAACTCATGGAGAAACTGAAACAACTCCAGATCAAATTCGACAGGCCAAAGATTGCTCTCAAAGAGTGCAACAAACGACTGCAGAAGCACCCCAAGGATCCATATATGTTGGTAAGACCTCGTTTACTCCCTCTGCCTGTGGCCACTGAAAAATTGTATGAAGGCCTGGAAATTTGGACTGCTTTCCGAAACTGATCCCGAAGCTGCATGGCTAGTCTATCATGACTTATGCAAGCTGAACCCATCCATTACTGACAAAAATCTACTTCTCCAAATATATTTCGTGGCGGTCACAACAAAACAATGTGATGGCGAGAGATGCAATTTTGCTCCACCCGAGATTCAGGCCCTTTGGTTGAATGTTGCCAAATCTATGAAGTTAAGGTCAGAAAGAGTTATCGCGCTCCAAGAGATTCTCGCAGCAGCAGTTCAAACGGATTGTTGGGGGGATGCACAATCGGTAAGACCTCTTTTTGAGAGTTCTATGTGAGTGCTTAGACATCGTTTGATGCCAGAATCACCGTTCACAACGCAGTTCCTATTCAAACTCACATGTAGCTTTGGGAGATTCCTTGACAGTAATTGGTGTTTAGGCCTTACTGCACCTTCGAAAAGAGCTCCCGAACGATGCCAATTGCTACTTTCTTTACATTGCTGCCAGCCAATTGTCATCTTCAAAACTCAAATTGATCGGCAAGAAGAACGAGTCAGACCTTGCCGGCATTTTGGCTTACCGGCACGTATTAAAAGCTATCCAAAATAGTTCTTCGAAATCGGTAACGTTACTACTACGCAAGAGCTCACAGAAGCTTGTCCGCTGATCCATTCAAAGGCTTCCATGGAACGAATCACGTCCGCCCGGCAACTGCGCTTTGTTGCTCAGATATACAAGCACCATGGCCGTTGGAAAGAACTCATTGAGCTACTCAACTGCGACCAGGAATACGTTCAGTCAATCATTGCCGCAAACCAGGTTGAATTCGTGCAATTGAAGTTGACAGGGATGGAACAGGCACAGATGTGGCAGCCTCTATGGGAATTCACGGTTGGTTTGCTTACCCGAAGTGTAAAACCATCCGGAGAGATTACGTGGGGGAATGACTGGAAACTATGGCGGTCCATGCTGTTGGCCATCGAGATGCTTCCCCCAAGTGAAGAGTAAGCAAGCAGCGATTTATCAGCCCGCCTGGTTCATTTAATTCCCCATGATATTAGAACTGATATGATATTAGAAATAAGAAAACAGCTAGCGATTTGATCGCTTTTTCCTGCGAACATAAACCCTCGAGAGAAGCCTTCCTAGCGTGGATGACATTCGCTGCTCGATGCTGCCACAACCGCTTGCTTACCATCTGTCAGAAGTATTGGGATGCGTTTTCTGGGTTCAATTGCTGTTTCGACGACCTTCGTAAATTTGTTGAGCAATTCGACTCTAAGCAACGGAAAGCCTTCCTAAATCATGCAAGCAAAGCCGCGCATGCTGCAGGACTAAAAGAGAAACATAATCAAGTATGAGCGCTTAGCCATTCAGCGGTTCCCTTATTCTAGTTCTTAGCGGCTTTTCACTGACAGTAACAGGATTGGAGTCGGTGGCTACAGACTGAGATCAATTCTCTCAAATTTGACTACCTCCTTAGCATCTCGCGACCCAACACCCGTAAGAGGACTGTCATTGAGCCGTTCGTTATTAATTGCCTCGATCTATATCACTTGAGTAACGAAATAGGACATGAGCCAAACCCCGAATTGGGCGTCTTAGCAATCATGGGTTTGGTCCATCTGGCCATCATGTTAGGGAGCCCTGATGATGGTCATTTGATGCTCCAGGCAGGTGCTCTAGCACATTTTCTGCATGTCCAACAGAAGGATCACAAGAATCGCCCTTTGTTATTGCTTTCCATACGTCTCCACCTCTTCCTCGGGTTTGGATCATATGCGTTATCGTTGTGGCCCTTTCTCGGAGTCAAGGAAATTCTCTTAGAAACCGTTTCCCACACACTGCTCTCACAAATCTCGATTAATCATCCCTTTGATTCAGGTCCTAACGCGTCCGTGCATTCGCATCAAAGCACCCGACTTGCCAGTCCGGATGGCATACTACGCGACACTATACGTACCTTTAGCCGCACACTAGGAAAGTTGAACCAGTTCCTGGGTGCTGACTTTACGCAACTCGAATACGATCAGGTTCTCGAGAATTCGGAGTTTCGCGATCAGCTCGAGTACAGCCTCGTTAAACACATGTGGATTCTGGAGCGGCGACGAATTGCACGGCTCAGTGGAGTGCCATGCGACCAAGAAGACTTAGGGCTTGTTAGTAAGTTAAAATGAATTGATAATTGGGATTAATATAATGCCTTTACCTTTTCACATTTGTTCCGAGAGTTTAACAACGATCATCCTTCTTTGTTGCCATCAAGGCTGAAGATCTTTTCAGTCTCAGATCGAGGGTGTACTGGCCTTATTCGAGCGCCGCTAACGACAGGTAGAATCGCACCTAGAATCACTTAAGGATCATCGTGACATGAATGTCGGCCCAAATTTCGAGAGCACGGGCTCGCAGGGCCTCGATGCGCTCCTCTTCCCATTAGGCTACCCCGACGAGTACTGGTTTTCCAATGCTGTTTTGGTGGACGAAATCTGCAGCACACTTGCTCGAGAGTCACCGATGATCAGGAACCGCGATACTCGGTATATACTTGAGAAAATCCAACCCAACCCGGTCTCCCTCACTTTGGGACGGTTGGAGAACCTGTTTATGAATGGATGGGGTTCAATTCGTGCGATTACTGCACAGGTTGTACTGGACGAAGAATGGGGCAACATACCAATTTCAGAAACTTTCCAGACCTTGAATAACTGGTTTCAGATTGTCGAGCAGATGATTCCGAAATGGGGTGTTATCTTTGGCAACACGATTTATCCGAAGTCGCGAATGCTTCAACTTTTCTTTCAGGTCCTGGAAATTCTTCAAGCAGTGTCAAGGCTGTGTGACTCGGCCTTTGCTTGCCTCAAGAAAAAGACCAGCAGACTGAAAGGCAAATTCACGAAAGAAGACGTTGACAAATTAGCGCTTCTGACTGAGGGGGTTTATAAATCGATACGGAAGTGTGCCGACGACAAAATCCAGTCAGTTCAGCGAGATGGCGTGAAGCCCTTCTTAGCATCGTTTCGACATGGGGCGACGGGAGCGTGCTTAGAGAAGACGTTTAACCATGAGGCGCTTTTAGATGCCGCAAAGGAGTTTGCACACTCGACTGAAGATGCGGTTAGCGGCATTTTGAAAGTGAAGCTGAAATAGAAATCAAGTGAAGGTAGACAATCAATACTAAACACAATTTTTTCAATGAAAGGGGATTAGAACCTACTTGCTGAATACACAGCCTAAGCTAAACAGTTCGCACGTAAATTGAAGCCGTTCACAGCAGTTGCATACCTAGGTGCTCTCACTATTGTGCTTAAAATGCCAGCTCGAAGAGAGGAAGGACCGCTTACTCAAGATACTAATACACACATGGAGTAGACACGCAGTACCAAGCCGCCTACGATATTGTTTCCTGATTGTGGCTACCCCCTTGTTGAGTATTTCTGCAGATTCGAAACCACGTTTCCGTACCTTGACTCTGGAGATAGGAATAACGCTTAGCGAAGATAATGGTATGGATGTCTACCTTACTATTGAGGCCATTTGAGAGCTTCCCTCCCACTGTTTAAAAGGCATCTTCCACATTGATTCCAGCACTACTGGGAAATCTTTACTATTCGATTCCGATGACCGTCACATCATAACCTCGAATAGAGCATGTAATACTCCTTGTCGGATCCGGCACCGGTGTAACGCCTGTTGATATCGGTTTGTGCACCGAACTCCGATATTCTATCAATTCCTAGCTGGAATGAGCTACAAAAAGAGTCATAGGAGTTCCTCCATGCTCTAATAACGCTGCGAATCTGATATCCGCATATGTGGTCTCTAGTTCGAGCCTCGTGAAATAGGCCCGATATAGCTAACACACGAATACACTCAGCCATCTTGACTCGATCAGCATTATAACGTTCTGGGCCGATGGCCTTGGATTTGCTGCCATAAGCGATTGCAGATGTCGGTCTGGTGCTAGGGATACATGCGGCGTGCATGTTTCCAGTCGACTGTATTGCCGTTCCGGTTGCAAATTGCCGGATCTCATGGCGTCAGCCATTTATCAGATCAGCCTTCTCACCTAAGCAGTGCGGTGCTTCGCATGTGCCATCCTCCGCTGACTACTTTGCAAATTCACCATCGATACCTTTATCCCTCCGCTAAATTCTAGACTCGATGTGTAATGGGGGGAAAGCTATTGTGACCACAGGTGCGCAGAGTCACTGGTTCCGCCGTTGATATCGATTTTACCCTTTGCGGTAGAATCCTAGCAAGTGAGTATAGCGGGGATTACGTCTACATCTGGAACTAGAGGACTGGTGATTGGGAGACATGTGCTGTTCAGGGCGTGTAAAGGCGGAGTGGGAAGAAAGCCGAGTAGCTGACGAGGGAGAGAGTAGCAGGGTGGTAGCAGGTGGGTTGTTTGGTGAAAGATTTGTATCTCTTCGAGTGCGGGCTATTTAGATGTTGAAAAGTTTCCCCATCCCAAACTCACCCTTTCGGCACTCGCGGGACTAACCTCGCCTGCTTAGTGTATGCTTTCTACCCTGCATTCTCGAACCCATTGTCTGTTAATTGCTTTTTTCATTCAGTAAGCTAATCGCCTTAGACCGAGTGAGCCCATTTGGGGAGGGTGGTATTTGATTCCCTGGCGGTTGAGGCCTGTGGAATTGGTGAGGCGGAAAGTTGGTGTTGCTGGTTGTTGAAGGTGGCTCTTGAATGCCCCTCATCGACTCCAGACAGCCTCCTCTTAAGTCCTTCTCTCCAAGTTATTTCATAAGTACGGTTGGCGTGAAAGGTTTCGTTATATTACCGCTAAATAATAAAAATAGGGGCTAAGCATATTTGCAACATCGGAACTGTTCCCAAAAACCGCAAATCAGCTGGCAGCTGCTGGCCTTTCCATTCCTCGGAGTGTAACAAATAACAAAAAACGCAGGTATATTTCCATCTCGGCCAAGACCTAGGCCTCACTATCTATTTTCATACATTACATTTTCCGATAAGCAGTGGTATTCCCCAACTTCAACGCCTCCAAAATATCCGGAAAATACGGCGTCCCCCACCCGGTCACCGCATCCCATCCTTTCTTCGCCGGGAACCCTGTCGTATTGCACCCAGCACTGCTTCCAGACGTGACGTCTGTGAACGCCTTCCACCCGCCGCTATACAACCACGGGTTCAAGAAACCTAAGGGCTTCCTGCCAGCCGTGATCAGCGCATCATTAACAAGTGTGATCACACCTGCGGCTGCCGGCGTCGCGGCGCTGGTCCCGTCGACGGGGATGACAGTCCCGTTCCAAACGACAGCGAAATTCTGGCCTTGTGCCGCGATGTCCGGGTACGCGCGACCGGACTTATTATACAAGCCGTCGTGGAGGCCGTCCAGAGATTTGATGTATGATTCTACCGCGCGCTTCTGGTACTCGGGCATGGGGAAGTAGTTGCTGAAGCCAGCACCGGAGGTGAAGGGGATGTGGAAGCGGGGGTCGAGCGCCGCTACTTCAGGATAACCGGTCGTGGCGCCGACGTTGGTGACGTAGGGGCAATCGTTGGGGAAGCCGGGGAGGAATTCGGGGGTGCCGAGGCCGTCGTTGGAGCTGCAGTAGCCCGTTGCGCCGACTCCATAGTCGCCCGACGCGAAAAGCACGGAGACGCCGCGCGCGCCGAGTTGCATGAACTGGTTGCAGACTTCTCTGGCGTAAGATCTGGAGACGGTCTGCTCGTCGTCACCGTAGGAGGTCGAGATTGTTTGGGGGATTGATTTAAGTGAGAGCACGTAGTCTAGCCAGACGAGATACGGTTCGTCGCTGTCAGAGGTAGTGAAGTTATCGGGCATGAATGTCGGGTTCAGGCCGCTAAAACGATTGGTTAGTTATACTTACAGGCAAGGATCAATGGGCTATAAATTACCCTGTGCTGTATGCAGTCATGGGAGTCGGCCACGAGATACCGAGAATCGTTTCTGCGTCGAGATTACCTTCGATACCGGTTTCGTTTTCAAGTTCCGTCGCGTTCAGAGCGGTTTGTTGAACAGTGCCCCCAGCTATCGAAACTTGCAAGAAGCCGTCTGCTGCCGACACTGCTTCGGGCCGGTATAGTTGAAGATATTTTTGGACGTCAGTACGGAGGTTCAGTTCTCCCAAATAATCGCAAAGCGCTACTTGATTTTTACCAGGCATCCGTGGCGTGTAGCCTTTAGTACCGTAAATCGTCCGTAAGCAATCCGGTGTGACGCTACTAAAGTTACCGCAGACTGCTGCGACAGTAGAGTTGGCCGGCGGTGCTGCGGATGGCACAGGCTTGTGTTTGGCACCGGTAATATCTTCTTTGGATACTCTCACTTTGGTGGAGCGTCTGGATATGCCCCGGCGTGCCTCGAAGTGGAAGAAAGAGTTCGTGGGCTGCACCAACCTAATGTGCTCGTGGAGATGCAGAGGAAGGGACCATTCCGGTGTCCGAACGAGACGAACCCCTTCATCATTCTCGAAGACAGAGTACTTAGTATCGAGGAGTTCTTCGACTGATTCGAGAGGAAGTGTAACGGTGATCATGTCCTTCGTGGCGGTGTATCGCAGTCTCGACAGTGCGATGTCGTGATCCAGCAGCCATGCATGCACCAACTCAAGTGACTCTTCGGTAGGCTTGATGAGCTCATTGACTTCATCGGCGCTCAAATGTTGCCCATAACGATCATGCTCTGGGTCGGAGACTAACTTCAAGGTTAATATAATTGCTTCCGTTACTATTGATTTTGTAGAGAGGCAAAATTATTACCCTCATATAGGTGGCGTTCCAATTCCTCCACTTTGCTCTGTTTTAGCCCAATTCTTAGATTGATTGAATGGTCTATTGGTGCTGGTCCCAACCTAGACCATTTAACGGGAGGCAAGTTTATGTCTTTAACCGCATAGCTGGACCTGGATTTCACGGCCGAGGTCAAGACCAGCTGGAAGAGCAGAAAAGAGAGTAAGAATCTGAACATGATTGAGAATGAGTGAACTCCGCACGACTTCAGAGAAGATGCTAGGATGGAGCTGTCTTCTAATATATTGATGCGCATATTCAGAGTACCCAGGTAAGAAGCTGGCTGTGTCCGTAGCTCGGCGCGCTAACGTATAAAATCAATGTTATCCGCACCGAATTGAGTTACCATAGGTAGAGCACCAAGTTCCGCGTGTATGGCCGAAATAGCCATTGATAACTGTACGGTTTAGGATTGATCAGTGCCCGGAAGATTGCGATGCAAATAGGCAGGTCGTAAGGAGGAGAGAGATCAGCTTTGGCCTGTTTACATCATCTTGTTCCTGACTAGCACCGAAGAAGGTAGGTGATATTGATAGGTGATGGTTTTCCCGGCTCTCTCTAGCTCCCATCTCCTCCTTACAAGGGGTGCCGCCGAGGGCATAATCACCTTCGAATCGCTTATGATTTTCTGCCACAACCGTGCAAGACCAATAAGATCTCGCGAATCACAAGGCGGTGAGGCCCTCATCTGATGTTTTGGCGTAGTTGTAAACAGCACCACAAAGGGTCTGCAGGAATTCGTCGCGCAGGGGCCACACCACCAAACAACATCAACAACAAACTACTTCAACGCGCTATTATGCCACCTTCAACGCCTCCTAGCAGTCCTA
>KV745144.1:0-38365 GCA_001692735.1 Lepidopterella palustris CBS 459.81 | reverse complement strand
CGGCTATATTAACTATATTATAAAAATTAAGTTTCTACTATACTTTAAAGCGGCCTTTAACGCGTTAATTACTAAGAGTAATATTTTAGGAAGCTTTTAAGGAGCTAGCCTTATTCTATTTAATTTAGAAGCGGTATTATTAAAGCTTAAAGTTTAACTACGTACGCCAATACCCCCTAATATAGAGAATACCCTATAGGAGTTAAAAATACTAAGTAACCCTTTTAAATTGCAGTCTTAATCGGCGTTGGTTTAATTAAGAATTTAAAGGCACCTTAATAGCTTACCTACTTCTATAATTAATTTGCTTGATCGGCTTACTAAAGGCGCTAAGATAATAATATATTCGGCTATTCTTCTACGCTTTTAGGTTACTAAGCTTTAAGTAGTAAATAAGGTAGCTACGTAACGTAAATCGCGTAAAAGGAAGCGCCTATAAAAAGAAGGGACCTTAATAATTAAGGAAGGCGCAGGCTTAATAGCTCTACAGGAGTTTAGTACTCGGGGTAATAGAAAGAAGGGTAAGAAGAAGGCCCGTATTAAAGAAGGCGACTAGCCTTAAAGGCGCTGTAGACACTATAGTAAGACAGGGTATAACGCCCGTATATGTAAAAAGAAAGTAGATTCTATAGTAGAATAAAGTAATCTACCGCATTATACTATATTATTCTAGATTATGCCGTAAAACACTGTAATATGCTGCATTTTGGTGGGGTCTTAGCAAAAGTGGCCGACTCGCCCGTGTGGCCGACTCGCCCGTGGAGTACGTTAGTAGTTTTTAAAATATTGAAAAGTAAAGCCTAAAAGTAAGTAGGAGGCTATTTAATTTGCTAACACTAGGTATAATATTATGCCCTATAACGCACTCGAAAACTTTTGAGCCATTTCCTTCTATAACAAGAAGCGTAATAGCTTTATTTTGGACCATTTAGATCTAATGTAAATTCGTTGTTGGTTTTATTATTTAATGCAAACACGTTTAAATGCATATGGCTCGCTTCCTGGGGTGGCATGTTACTGCTCCTAGCTCTAGACTCAATTCATGTGCTATCATATATTCACTTATGGCAGTTCGACAACTACCTTTCTGGCTGAGACGCCTTCCCTCCACTTAGCTAACGCATCCTGGATCTTCCCAAGGCCTTGACCGACGACCAATGGATCAGGCTTGCATTTCAGCTGTCCGTTCGCAAGCGCTGCAGTAACCCATTTGCCGTAAATAGCATCGCCAACTTCGTTGTGCTTCAACGATGAGCCCCAGCCTGAGAATGTTGGTTAGAACACATTTGGAAGCTCTGGGAGTGAATCTCCTTACAATAGCTTGTCTTGACATCCGCCGGCAGACCTTCTGGAACCGCCATGGTGGGCGGGCCAGGTAGTACTGTCGCGACAAACTTGTTTCCACCAAGCTTGCTGGCAATCTGCGCGCATTTGCGGATGGTGTCCGGCTCAGAAATAGCAGCGAAGGCGCCACCGAATTCCTTGCCTTTGAGCGTTGTAACAATGTCGTCGACGACATCTTCCTTCCGAGCATCGAAGACGTAGTCTGCGCCCAAGCCCTTTAAATAATCGAAGTTGTGGGCACTAGCAGTAGCAGCAACCTCAAATCCGGCAGCCTTGGCAAGTTGGACCCCGTTACTGCCGACGCTCGAACCGCCACCCCAGACGAGTATGACCTTTCCATTTGGCTTTGGGTTGATCTGCGGGTGCGGTAAAGCCAAGGTGTCCTTCTGGAAGAGACTGACAGCAGCCGTGGAGAGGCCCAAAGGGAGTACAGCGGCATCCGTGTAGCTGACATTGTCGGGTAGCTTAGAGACTAGCTTGCTGGTAACGCAACAGTATAGCTGGAAGGCTCCTGACTTTGAATTCGTCTCGCTGCCAGAAGCGCCGGCAACTACGCGGTCTCCTTTCTTGAAATTCTTGACATCTAAACCTACAGCAATAACTTCGCCTGCCACGTCACAACCAAGAATATGAGGGTATTTGGTCGCGATG
Source organism: Lepidopterella palustris CBS 459.81 (assembly GCA_001692735.1). Taxonomy (NCBI): domain Eukaryota; kingdom Fungi; phylum Ascomycota; class Dothideomycetes; order Mytilinidiales; family Argynnaceae; genus Lepidopterella; species Lepidopterella palustris. Next base: position 36,370 of record KV745144.1, on the reverse strand, counting down.
ATGCCCAAGGCCTGCACAGCCCAATCGACTGGGTTGATGGCAACGGCGTGATTTCGAATGAGTACTTCGTCGCCCTCAGGCTCCCACATTGGGGCATCGTCGATTTTGAGTGGTACTTGCTGCTTCTCCTGCAGCCAGGCAGCCCTGTTCGTCATAGCGATGGCTCTTTCAAATAATGACAACAACAGTGTGTAGAATAAGCGTTTAAGGTTGTGGGCAAGATTTTGTGTCCGGATCTCAATTCCTATATATCTTTGTAGGATCCCAACAGGGAACCTACTAAATAGAAGCATCGTAAATGCTGAACTATTATCAGGCTCACGTTTCTCCATTTCGGACCATGATCAACAAATTCGGTGTCGGGATTTGATTGTCGGTCATACTAAGATGCTCGTAATTGGACGAGGAAGTCATGATGGACAGTAGAAATTCCGGTAAGCTTTGTAATCATCTCCGTAAGACAGGATTAATTGTTAAGGAATCGAACGAAGTCTGTCGGGTTTAGTCGGAGTTAAGGCGGAGCAGACAGCCACACGCCGACTATTTGTGGCCGTAAATGTCCGACAAGGCATAATGGCGCTAAGGCAACGGTTTTAACCCCCTGAGGCGGTACCGCGTGCAGTTCTCCTTTTCTATCCATCACCACGGGACCTAGCACAGCGACTCAGGGGGCGATTCTTGAAGCTCAGAATGGACTCGATATGGGCCAGCGATATGACAACCACCTGAAAGACGAAGGTCTGCCGCACATACTAACCTCTTACTGACCCTACAGCTCCAGCGCCTACCCTATTCCTCGAGCCCATTGAGAACTTTATAGATTCTCGATTAATAGACCCTAACGCCCCCTACATCGACCTAACGAACGATCTATACACCGTACAAACTGGTAGAGGTGGCGGAACAAATAGCGGAGGTGCTGGTAGGAGCGCTAGCGGAGATGCTAGCGGAGGTGTTGAAGGAGGCGTTCACAGAGGTGTTGTAGAGGTGCTCGCAGAAGTGCTGGTCGTGGAAGGCCGCGCCGAAGCCGTGGCAGCGCTCCAGGCCTTGAAGCTGCTGGCGAACATCAGGTTGAGGGTAGCGTGTATATGGCCCTCAGTATGTGAGAGGCTTGAGCGATGTAGATAGTTGATGGAGGCTTACTAGAGGCCTATGGAAGCCATAATTTGTGCAGAGCGTAGTGTTCATATATTTCAGATAATGCAAACGGCGCAAACACGGGTGGTCACGTGAGCAGTTACCTGCTTGGTGCAAGGGCCAAGCCCAATTCGGGTCATGTGAGAACACTACGACCCAAGGTTTTTAATATTTAAGTTGCTATTATCCGACCCCGAAAGTAATTCGTTAATATCTAAGATAGTTAATAAGCTGAACGGCGGGTTTTGTCTAGAAGTGCGCCTCTGATATTCTAAATTGCTGGAGTCTGCCTTGCAGATTCGAATAGCTTCGTAAATCGTGATTGAAATACGACACGTCACGCTAGCATATGTTCTCTTTTACGCCTACTGGCCAATTCGTCCGTCTCCTCATTTTAATTCACTTGACCAATAAGTTATTATATAACCTTCGTTGTATACGTTTCGTCGCAGCCAGTGGCTAGCACGTCTTTGATTATAATGGTTAAGGTAACGTGTTGGGGAATATATTTGTAGAATATCGCCAGCTAACCCGTGTAGATGCCTAGAAAGCCTCTTAATCACGATGTGATGAGAATACGCTAGCCACCGGCTGCGACGAGGTGTACGTCCCCAGAACGCCCAACCAGAGTATAACTTCCACTGTGATCAAAATCAGCCATCTACGTGCTAGATCGCTATCAGGGCATCGTTCTGCCTTGTGTAAGCCGTATGCTTTTGGATAGCTGCTCGATGCGAAAGGGCGGGGTAAGGCATACTCATTCCTCCTGGCGGAGTATTTCATTTCCCTTGAGCACCAATTCATCTTCGCCTTTATATTTCAATAAGGTCAGACTACTACAGAGTCTTATTCCGTTGAAAACTGTTGCGAAGAGCCTCATTAGGCGGCTGGATCATATATATATCACCCAGCTGCGGTTGCTACGTATTAACTACTAAAATATTCCCATTTTTTGTCTTAAACGTCGACAATAATGGACAGTACTAGTAAGCACCAACTCCCTCCCCTAACCTTACTGTCGCGAATAAATTCTTAGTCTTCGTTACAGCTAGCGGATACATTTACCGTCCCGTAAAAGGCGTATCCAGCGCATTCGCTATTCTGTTTGCCACTTCCGCGGTCCTCTTTATCTTCCAAAACAGGTGTGTCTAACCACGTTCATCCCGCACTTGATAGCCGTATTTCTTTTTCTCTTTTTCTCTTTTTCTAACACAGATTATAGTAAATATAAATCCTGGCCCCTTCTCTGGCTCCTCCCGTGCACATCGATTATCTTTACCGCTGGCTTTATCTGCCGCGAGTACAACTCCTTTCACCCCCAAAATGACAGCGCTAGCCTAGGTCTACTCTTCAGCGGAGTGTAAGCAGGTCTCAATCTCGGTCTCTTCCTCGCTAATATACGTTCCTTCTAGACCCCTCTTAACAGCCTGCCTCTGCCTCCTTCTCTTTCACGTCATAGGCACGCAGCCCCACCTCTCCCGGCCCTTGCCTTCTATAACCTGGGGTATTCTCGTCTTGTGCATGTGTGTGATAATCTCTCTCACTGCTCAAGGCACCTCTACTTTCTTCCAGTCCGGCTCTATCCAATCGGCCCTCGCTCTCCTAAAGGCCAGTCTTATCCTGTTGCTCATTTCCAACATCAGCTTCTTGGTGATTCTAGCGTTGTTTCATCGCCGCTGCTTCACGGCAAAGGTATTCCACGAGAATGCGAATAGGAACATCAAAATCTTGGCTTTTACGCTTTATACATTAGGCACGCTGATCCTCCTACGAAACATCTTCCGCACAGTTCAGATCTTCTCCCCACCTCACTCTCTCGCGTGGAGGACCGAGGCGTTTTTCTGGGTATTTGACGCAATTCCTTTGCTTCTCTGCACGCTGTTGCTAAACACTCTGTATCCGGGGAAGTTGCTCTTAGTGAGAGCGGATGATACGCACTGTTCTAGTTAAAATAGTCGCTTCTTTTGTTCCATTGATTTAGTAGATTATGCTAGCGAAATTGAGCATTGCAAGATTTGCAATCTAGGAAAGTAATTACAGAAGTATATTGTAAGGCGAGCGAGAGGCATGCTAGATACTCGATAGAAGCTAAGCAAGATACTTATGATCCTGCGACCCTACTTATCTAAGAAAGGTAGAATTAAGTCTTTTCTTAACCTAACCCCTACGCTGCCGCTGTACTATTATTACCACGTTACTACTATAAGCCCTAAACAAGCTTGGCCCGTTTAATACTAGACTAGGTTGAAAAGTAGTATCTAACCTATTAAAGATTACTCGGAACCCGGTAAACTACATAAACCTAATAAATTATATATAATAAGGTGTGTATAAGTGCATAGGGGGTGGCAGCGTAATAGAAAAGGGTAGGAATATAGTAAAGAGCCCTATAAAGTTGTTAAACTGAGCTAAATAGTAGATATCTTCTTTAATATTATATTACGTGCCCATTAGTATATAATTATTGAACTTTATACGGACAAAGGCAGAGAATATTTAAATTACTGTAAGTTAAAACGTGTTAAACTCTATAGAAAGGAAGGATTAATTAATTGTCCTACTTGTTATCTTATGAATAGGAAAAAGGGGGAAATTATTACGAAGCTACAGTAGGTGTAGATATGGGTTAACATCGACATGTGCTGACTGCACGGACCCGAAAACCTGCAAAAGTCATGGTAAGCGGTTGAATCAGTCACCAGTATTGCAGATGGTGGAGGCTGAGGTAGCACGGTGGTCTTTTTTCTCCGAGGTCTTAACTGCACAGCCTGACAGTTCGTCTTTCAAATTGTGGTCTTCGATTCATGCCGCTCGCGTCTGATCACAGTCATCTTTACACAGAGAACTATCTCGACGATTAATGGCAGTTTCAAAGGAAGGAATGAGCGTAGCGCAGAGGCTCCTTCTAGGGGAAGATAATGACCACGATAGCATAGAAAATCGACCAAAATGGTGGTCTAGATTTGTTTACTGGAAGTTTGGCGTCATTTTTGGAGCGATATGTTCGCTATTGGTTTTTGCTATTAACCTCTCGATCATGATTTGGGGCATGAAAATCGACCATGTTGATGACGACCACCAAGTTCCTCTCTTTGAGAGGTAATGTTACCAGATGAAAGGCTTGACATGATTTCCCACTTAGTTACCAACATCCTGGGGACCATTCTGTTGTCAGCCAGCAATTACTGCATGTGAGCTCAACCAAGACTCCGGTTTTGATGCAGTCACTTAGAAAGCAGGCAGTGCCCAGTCGCTCCGACCAGAGGCGAAATTGACCAGACCCATTCTAGGATGGTATGGTTGGATATTGGGGAACGAGTTTGCGTAATCTATCTGGTATTAGGAAAGGGCATGTCCTTCTTTGGTTCTGTCTCGCGATGAGTTCCCTTCCCCTACATCTTTTGTAGGCCACTCCGTTTTTTTGAACCACTTGGAAGCTGACTATCTTCAGCATAGCTATAACTCTGCTATTTACTCTTCTATCGCGGCGAACGATTACTAACCTTACATAGTCAATTCCACCTTCCTCAATACTAGCGCTCCTGTTAGCAGTGATGATAATCTTCAACTCCTGCTCGGTGCAGCGAAGGCCGGACGTTTAGAGAAGCTTAATCGAAGTGAGTGCATTAATAATTATAGGCAGCTTTTCCAGAGCTCCAGAGGGGACATCCTTCTGATTGTGAATAAGACCCTCCCTTGGGCACCACCGGGGTCGACCGACGCTCCAACATCGCCTCTTCCCTTGAACGTTGATCAATGGGGGCCCATATCCACTACCATCAAGAGAGGTTGCGAAACGTTTGGATAGATCTGTGGCGCACCACCGGACTCAACAGCTTGTACATGTGATCCGAACCAGTTGACAGCTTGCTGGCACTTCTCGGGCCATGGTCATCGATTCAAGCCATTTGTCCCTCACGCCATCCGGTTTCTTGGTCACTACAGTTCTAACCGAGTATGTCATACATATAACCACGATAAGAGGGATACAATGATATCCTCCTGCAGTCTAGCAGAGGTAAATTGAGCATGAAATTCTTCTAGGATGCGTAGGTCTGTGGCTCTTCCGCAGGACTACGAAACGCATGAGGCACCAGGCTGTCGATCAGCTTTACAGCCATCAACATCTCCAGCATCGCTAACACCACCACGTTATGCAACCACGACATGCAACCACGAACTAGTGCAATTTTAGTGATGGCATTCTCAGTAGGACGCCCCTTGCTTGCGGTTAGTTAATAGCCAAGATCAGCAACCGCAACATTTCGTGATTGTCTTGACGCTCGCGCCAACAGAACGTAAAAGCGAAAAATATATCAGACTTTTGTCGGCAATATAGCATAACTCTCATCTCTGGCTTTTGAAATATATACCAATTATTCTTCTAGAACTGCGTTCCTAGATTAAGGAAGTAGCGCAAAATGCCACGTCTTCTTAATCGCTTTCTATAAAGGGCCCCCAAGATTTGGATCCAAAGTATACTGTAAGGCGAGCGAGAGGCTTCCTAGATACTCGCAAGTTAGAAGGTAAGCAAGATACTTATGAGCCTGCGACTCTACTCGTCCAAGAGAAGTAGAATTTAGTCTGTTTATAACCTGCCCCCTACGCTGCCGTTACACTATTATTACCGCGTTACTCCTGTAAACCCTAGACAGCCTTAATCTGTTTAATACTAGACTAGATTAAAAAAATAGTATCTAACCTATTAAAGGTTACTTAGAACCTAGTAAGTTGAATAAACCTTAATAAATTATATATAATAAAGAGTATATAAGTATATAGGGGGTAATAGCGTAGTAGTAATAGGCAGAAATATAATAAAGAGCTTTATAAAGTTATTAAACTAAGCTAGTTAGTGGATTTCTTCTTTATTATTATATTACGTACGCCCTAGTATATAACTATTAAACTCTATAAAAAAGAAAGTAGAGAATATTTTAATTACTATAAAATAAAGAGTATTAAACTCTATAGAAAGAAAGTATTGATTAATTATTTTACTTACTATTTAAGAGGTTTAAGTGCCTTATATACATGAAAATTGCTCCCTAATCCCGTTAATACCTACTATTCTACCTATAGTACCGCTGCGATTATTAGTTAATAGTAATTGTATTCTAAGTTGCCGTAATTACCTAGATTTTAGTAATACTAGAGGGTAGGCGGCAAAAAAAGGCTATATAGTAAGATTGGTTCGGTATACCCCCTAGGTTTAAACTAGAAGAACCTGTCGAATCCTGTATAAATATAAACCTAACCAATTTTAATATAAAACTTCGTCTGGCAGTTAATATTAGTACAAGATAGGAAACTAGTGTGCAGCTTAGTTGAATATTGGAAACTATACCTATTAGTATTTCTTATATACTCTAAAAACTTCCGTTCGTTTACTAGCTTTAAGTAAGCTAGGAAGGCCCGTGTAATTAACCCGATAGTAGCTTAGTAAAGCCGTTAGTAGGTATTTCAATTATAGTTGTCTACCGGACGTTGAGCTATTTAGCTTGACCTTCCTAGTAAAGCTAGCTCTAGTGTATATTATTATCACGAAGTTTAGTGTTAAGCTTTAGCGTCTTTTTTATAATTTGAACCGCTTATAGGTTAGTATATAGAATAGTACAGTTCTGCTCGATGTTAAATTAAATGAAAAGAAGAGTTTTACTAGATTATCTTTATACCTGTAGTACTAATAGCTAAGAGCTCTAACTCCATAGTAGGTTTAGTAACACTTTACTATTTAGTGGCCTTTTAATTAACTGCACGGTTGTATAGGAGAAACACGTACCCGTGAGATAAGTAGGGCGTCTTAATATTATCGGCGAATACTATGTTAGAGACACCTAGAAAAACATTTATATGCTGTAGTTAGTATTAAGCTAACCACTACTTAGGCTTAGCGTTGTAGTAGTTAACTACAACGGACTCCAATGCGCTAAAACGGTTACTCGCCTAGCATAGCGCTGCTAAGTCAACTAAAGCGTGCAAACTCTTAAACTCTGACAAGTTTCTCTCGATACCAAATGTATAACTTTGCGAGGCAGTAAAGATCGCTACTACAAGTAGGAGGACGGACAACCCGCTCTAGCTACACCCTTGTAAGCCACCAATTTTTCCGGATAAAGAACAAAAGCGACGGTTTTTGTTTGAAGACAAGCACATGAGAAAATGTAACTTGAGCTTGGCGATATAGTTGTAAAGCACCGCCACACACGACTGGCCTTATTACTTTATTCCCGCTAAAACGGTAGATTGCATTTTAACGTGGATGAATTGAGAACACAGGTGTAGAATAAATGCCCTGTTGGCGATAAGATGGAAGGTTGGTGTGGTGGTTGTCAAAGATCCCGTGACGGGGCAAATTCCGGCTTGGACGAAATAGTGCCCCAGTGGCCGCGCCTTGGAACTTCTTGACGTCCACTACCATAAGCCTATTCTAGGGAGAAATTTCTAACATCTCTCTTCATCTGCGCCTAAAAAATCGGTTCATAACAAGAGGGTGACATGTGCGGGTCGGCAGCCTCCCTGCTAGTTTGGTGGCAATTGCCACCTTTCGAACCTATGGCCCAGGCAACATCAACGCCGCCGGAACAAATGTCATGGAAATCCAGTCCGACAATGATCACTGACCTAAGCAGGCGCCGCTATACCTTGAGCTAAGGCTGAGCCGTTCTGGGTGGAGAGTGAATTAAACCCACGCAGGCCTGAGTGGTGCCCAAAAATGAATCTGAGCGCCCCATGAGAGTCACCGGCTAGGCGGCCGGAGGAAATTAGAATAAAGGTAGCACCACAGATGAACTTGGCGCAGCGTTCCATCTGGGACCAATGTGAGTATCCTTCGGACGGATTATGTCAATGTTGACAGGATCGACGATTCCAAGGCGACGAAAACGCGGACCCGTTATTGAAATATAGCAACGTGTGTGACTTGCTGATGGGTAGCAATGTTTGCACGCTGCTCGTTATGGGGCTGATCCTCAAATTGCTACTACCAGAGCCCGCGAAAGACAGGATCCCGAAGTTCGGCTCGGTCGAGCACATGAAGCAGTCAAATTGCGGCCAGAACGAAGTGGCTGCCTTTCCTTCCATACTTCAAGATCTTTCAAAAATGCACTGTTACGTTTCGGGAGGAGTCAGATTCAAAGGCATAAACCCTATCATGCCATCATAACTCTCGCCCTTGACGATCCTATGCAACTCTTCCACATTACACTGCAGCGGCGGTTCTCCAGCTCGGAACAGCTTTCTCGAAAGAACACATGCAGCGTCTGGATCATCAATGATCCACTTACCTCTCAATATGTTTCGCCCTGCTTCCTCCGGGTATGGCAATATAGTTCGACCTTCCTGGACGTAATTTGTATTCTCTCTAGGATGCTGATACATTTTGTAGCCTGTTGGCGCGTGCTCGTAGTACATCCTGCCAGTGGTAGTGGTGATACGCAACCAGCCGCTTGGAAGGCTATGGCTGTGATGCTGCACATGAACATCTTCTAGAATAGGTGAACGAAGAAAGTAGCGACGACCCTCAGAACCACAGAGAGAGTCGATGTAAAGCACCCTTGAGGTTCCGTCTGAGTCCTGAACTTTACAGCATCGCCAGCCGCCGTTAGAGATGGCGAGGTCGTCAACAAGTGGAGCAGCCATGGAAAGCGTTGTGCGGGCTCGAGATATTGCCATAACGGGAATTTCTTCTGAACGATCTTGTTCTCGAATATTCGGGCGAACGCGTTGAGGTATTGAAGCTGCTACGATTCGGTGCTCCGCCAACGCCTGTTCCGCGACCTTGTGTTCCATGATCTGATCTTCCGTAAAGCCCATGGCCAAGAGCTGGGCATCACTATCTGCCACTGCGGCTGCGGCTTCTCGCTCCATCATGTCGTTATAGAGCATGTCGGCATACTGATCCTCTTCGGACTGATCGGGTGCTTCATCCTCGTCCTCCTGTGTGGCTGCCATCACTTGTGCGTTGAAGTACTCCGAGTCAGTAGCTTCGAGATCTGCAGTTCTTTGATGAAGTCTCTCAGCATCCTCCAGTGATTCAGAGATCGCTAGTCGTAGTTGCATCGTCTCTTCCAGCAACATGTTCTCATCTGCCGGTGTATTTCGACGTGTGACTGGCTGAGGCTCTGTTGCACTTTGCGTACCATTTTGCAGAAGATCTCGAATGTACAGTCCGATGATGTCCTTGTGTTCTGCCAGGCGATCTACGGGAAGACCTTCTTGACGCAATTCGCTTTCGATACTATTAAGAATTCCAGAGCCTGTATGAAGATAGGAAGCAAATGCGTTTTCGATCGTCCTAATAATATCTTGTCTCTCTCGCACTTCATTTCTTTGCGCACCTTCTGCTCTGCCCTGTAGTACCGCCGCCTGTTGACCAAGCCTTTCAAAGACGAGAGTATTGATGTAGCCATTAATGTAGTGATAATGCGTCAAAAGTTTGATCCGCCGAGCATTGATTTCATTAGCGTCGACGCTGAAGCGGTCAGAGATTCCCAGCTGTCGATACCGGTTCAAGTATTGGATCAGCTGATTGAACTCCATCTTCGCTGCCTGTAAAATGCGTTCAAGGTCCTGGTCGCCCTGAGTTGTTCCGCGTGTCGTCCTGGCATTGATGCGCTGTATCTGGCTAATCAAGATTTTGAAGCTATCCACATCTCGACGAACGGACGCGAGCTCCGCAGGTGCGGCTCGGTACCTGGAGACTGCTGCGATGGCATATTGAGCGACTGTAACAACTTCTGAGAGCGATATTAAAGACATGGCGGCTTTGAACACTTTACAGGAAAGATGGGAAGTAGTCCCTTTTCAAATTTGACGGTGGGTTTTGCTGCTATTATTGGTTTCGTGGTTGAGGCTGAGGGCCTTAGCGTTGATTCAAGCCACAGCGAACCATCTGCTAATGGGGATGAAAGAGAGACACTGAGATAGAGATCTTTAGTTCAGATGCGAAAATCCTTGAACGCATGTCCGTCAACGCATGAGGCGCATATAGCGTAAAAAGAGCGGTCGCATGATTGAGCCACATGACGAAAATGAGGCTCGGAGCAAGCGCGTTTCATGCGCCAAAATGTGGCACAGCTCCCGTATATTATCACTACGCTACACAATGTCCGCCAAGAAATTTAACCGATTGACCTCACAAGTTTTTCCGCTCACGTGACTGTCACCACTGTCACCCCGTCAAAAACACCACCTCCCTCCGAATAATATTTACCCTTTGCCCGTGAATTTCACTTACGATACGTAAGTGGCCTTTTGCTTGTACTCTTCTACTGCCTCACCGCTCTGCTCTCTGCTCTTCCCCGGGTAACCTGCTTTCTAGGCGCTAAGCTTTCTTGCTAAACGCTAGTTAATCTTTTTCATTTATTTTACTTTATAACTTCTAACTTTATTTTAATGTTATATTTTAAATTTTTGCTTGTTATTATATATAGTGTAGTTAATAGCTAGAAACTAAACTTTTCTATAACTATAGGTAGTACCTTTTTAGCAGTATAATTTTAATTTTTTACTATAATCTTTATAATTCAAAGTTCAAAAGTTATATGGTAATCCTAGAGCAAGAGCTTAGAGGCTATATTATATGGGCGAATTTGCATAGAGAACTTTTTCGAGGTCTTGTAGGCATATTATTCGCATGCCTTTAATTGGCCCTAGAAGACTTCAACCTATTTCTCTCTTCTAACTTTAGCTATACTCTTTTCTACCTAGGTGCCGATGTCTATTAATTAAGCTTCTTTTGCCTTTGAAGAATGATTTCTATATCTAGTAAATCAATATTCGCAGCATAATATCTAGTAACAGGTGGGACCCAAGAACGCCTCTAAAGACCTCCCGGCCTAATCAGGCATTGATCAAATTCCATGCCCCCAACCTGCCCTGACAGCCTTCACTCTACTATTCCGTCCAACTTCCGCCCTAATCTTCTTACCCACCTGCAGTCGTCTGCAAACCCAGCTTCTCCCACCTCATGCAAAACGCACTCACCAACGTCACAGCACCCGCAACAAATACCAGCGCAAACGATGTCCCCATCGTGCTCACCACAGCTTCGATAGCCAATTTCCTCGCCCTCGCATCACCATGCTGAAACACAGGACTAAACGACCCCGCCAGCGCAGAGCGCAGTTCCGAGTCCGTGAAACCGTAGCCCGTGAGCACATGCTCCAGCTTTACGAAGCCGAGGTTACCGAAGATAGATCCTGCGATAGCGAGGGTAATGCAGATGGAGCCGATCTGGGCGATATTGATAAAGCCAATGCTGGCAGCGACGCGGTGGGCGGGAACTTTGGCAGCAACGACTGCGTAGCCGGTTTGGAAGACTAGGCCTGTGCCGATGGCAATGAGGATCTCGAAGCCGTAGATTGCGGCAGTGTAGGTGTTTGGCGAGACTTTATACATGAGGGCGCCGCCGACGATCATGAGGACGCCAGCGGGAAAGTACCAGGGTGCGTAGCGCTCCACGACGGGGAGGAGGCCGCCGGAGAACATGACGAAGAAGACGAAGGGAACTATGAAGGGGAGGAGGCGTACACAAGCTTCGAGGGCATTATCGCCTTTGGTGAATTGGAAGAAGAGGGGGACGTAGTAGAGGGTTACGGATGTGGCGGCTGCGGCAGATGAGGTTGCGAAGAACATTAGGAGGAGTGTGCGGCGCGCAAGGAAGTCGATTGGGAAGAGGCGGCGCTCGGGGGATGTGAGTATCGAAAAGGTTTGTTGGAGGCCATAAGAAATGAGGGAGAGGCCGAAGAGCACCCAAAGGACGATGGAGCCTGGAGCCGCCCAGCGCCATATCGGGCCTTGAAAGCTGAGAATTAGGATGAAGAGGACGAAAGTGGATGCGTTGAGGAAAGCGCCAAGCCAGTCGATTTGCTTGAATTTTTCGAGCGCTGTGTGTTCGGGTTGTGGGTTGTAGCGAGGGAAGTTGAGAAAGTAGAGTGGCGAGACAACTGCACATATCTTTGTTAGAAAGTATATTCTCAGACAAGGTCCTGGGAAGGACGTACCGGCAGCTAAAGGAAGATTGATGTAAAATGCCCAACGCCATTTCGCACTGCTATCACTGAACGCTCCACCAACAACGGGGCCGAGAATAGCTCCTGTGCCCCAGCACAGACCAATGAGAGCATTGTAGATTGGACGTTGCATTGAAGTCGTAAATATCGAGATATAATTGAGTGCTCCAATGTACATGCCGGCTCCGCCCATGCCAGCAATCACTCGACCCACAATGAGAGCGTTAGATGTGGGTGCTGCACCGCACAGGGCACTGCCGGCCTCGAAGAGAGTTACAGAGCCGATGATGAGCCATTTGATCTCGAAAGTGTCGTAAAGCTTTCCGATTAGAAGAATGACAGCGACTGAGCCTAGAGGAAAGCCTATGCCAACCCAAGGCAGTTTCTGGAGGTTACCGAGCTCTTCGTAGACAGAGGCTTGGACCGTTGCAGCAACTGTAGTATCAAGACCTAAAATAGGAATATAACATCAGCATCCGGAGCTTAAGGATAGGGATCTGGAATCGAGATGGTATACCGTAAAGCAAGGCTCCAAGATACAGGCCGACACATGTCAACAGCCAATTGATCTTTGTGGGTTGTTCAACCCTCTTATTGTTCGGGAGAGAGGTTTCACTTGGATCTGTGGATAGTGTTGCTTTCTCGGGGTCTTCCAGTTTCTCAGGGTCTTCGGGACTTGTTCGCGCCCCCTCCTGTTCCGACGCTGGTAGGGAAGTAACTGAAGTCATAATGTACAAGAAGAAAGATGATTAAATCAATATATTTTGTTGAAGTTCTTATGCAGCACTTTTCCAGTTGCTTGTTGTAAGGGTTGTAATCAATTATAGCAGTGTAGATGCAATCGATAGAACAACAGGATTCTTTTCATCTCTTTCTCCCCTCTCGAGAGAAAGCAAAGACGAATCGCTACCGCTGAAGCGGGGTAGCGCTTTGTTCTATATAGTATGACTAGTAACTCCTCTCGACGTCATATTCCTAATCACGTGACGCTTCCTTACACTTGTGCCATGGTGTTGGGATGAGCTTATCTTTATAGAACCCAGGGGTCTTTTTGAAGTCAATCAAGAATAGTCGCAACTGAAATGAGATATCAGAGCTCATTAGGACACGTTAACAAAAACAAGATATGGATTAATCATAGGGAAACGGAAACGGATGAATTCATGCTCGCATCCTGCCTTATCGTTCTTTCGTCCGTAGCCGGAACAGCCTCTGGGCACTTGGTTACTCAACATGCTTGGTAAAGATAATACCTAATCCAATTTTAGCGGACGCTGTAAGCAATTCACTTGTCACTTTTTTCCAGCTAGGTTTCGTGGTGGAACTCCGCTATCGCTTAGTATTACTGATCTTAAGTCGACGCGGCAAATGCCGGAATGACCGGACACAAAGACTCAGAAAAGGACTAACTTTAGGCCGCACTTTTCAGCTAGGATCAAAACAGACTGTTGACCATTTCCCATTGGGTGAATTGAATTCTCGAAGTCTTAGGTTCAACGTTGTGAAACGAACTGACGGGAAAACCTTGTAACTACGGAGCTAACTCCTGGGGTATTAGCCATCCCAGCGCCCTACTCACTGTAATTAAAGGCTTATAATCTCCCATTAACTAGCTTGGCATATCACCGCCATAGTCCGTAAGGCCCGGTGGTGAACTTCCAAAGCTTTATTGTGCCATCTTCGCTACCGGTTGCGTAGAGCTTCCCGTCGGGCGAGAAACTCACGGACCAAATTGGTCCGTGATGGCCTTTGCCCATTTCTATCGCTTATATTAGCATTCTCATTGTGATAAAGGCTGTTTGCAAAATAGGATTCAAAAATAGAACGATCCATGACATACCCAATTCCTTCTCCTCATCAAAATCCCACACTCGCACCCACGTATCGTTTTGCGAGCTTCCGCCTGTCACAAACTTCCTCTGTCCACCATGCAGCGCCACGCTCGCAATTTCGTACGGCGTCTTGACGCTTTTTATCAATGCAGCGGGCTGCATGCTGTCAAAGAAATATACACTATTCCCTGCAGCAACACTCAGCACGCCATCTCCAGACGTGTTATCTAGCTCGCAAGTCCCGACCATGCCCTCAACAGCGAATTCACCGATTGTAGACCGCGTTCGTAGATCCCACCACCGAATCTTCTTGTCCTCGGCAGCAGTGATCAGGATATTACGGTCTGGGCCCCATACAATGGATTTGATTGTGCCGGCGTGAACTCCGGGCCCAATTTCATAGCTCGGAGGTGTGGCGGATGAGGATGTGTCGTAGGGATTTGTGGGAGATGAGGAGGCACTACTACGGGACAAGTCGAATATTCGAAGTTTCTTCTCCATGCCTCCAGTTGCAAGTATTTGAGGGTGAGGTTGGTTTGGGAAAGCAACTGCGCGCACGATATGATTGTGCTGGAGGGTGTGGAGGGCTTCGCCGGTGTGGGTATCCCAGACTTTCCTAACCCGGTGTTAGAGGAGCGAGTCAAGAGCTCAAGGAAATCAAGAATGTCGACTTACGCCGAGAAGTCTGCAGAGCCAGTCGCGGCAAGCGTAGCATCGGAGGATAGGCGCGCTTGCCATACTGCGCCTTTGTGGCCTATGAAGGTTCCAATCCTGGTGAAGGGTGTTAGAGGTATTGTCAAATCAATGCTAGAAGCCTCTACTGTACCAGTCTCCCGTGACTCCATCACGGAGCATGGGGTTGTTGTCTACCTAGTATTTCAGTAAAAGATCTGACTGAAACATCAATATTCGTACCCTTGCATGCCGATATGAGATAGTATTGATCATCGTCGACGACTGCCGAGAAGCTAAGGTGTGTAACAGGCCGTGAGTGTCCATGGCAAGTTAAAGGAACTACCTTCGTAGTTTCTAGCAAACATATATTCGTCAGTAGACGCTTAACAAGACTCTGAACTCGTATATCACGGAATGGACTTGCTTGTAGTTGAAGTTAGTTGAAGTTTGAGACGTACCGGTCGTCATGGTGTGGTTCAATCGTAGAGTTCCGCAAGATTACAGGTCCAGATATCTTCCAATCCGGATGAGGCAGGGGGGACGAGTCTTTGGTAGCACGGGGTTGGGTAATGTCGGTATGAATCTACGGTTGGTTGCAGGACGCTAGTTGGGCGATCAAACTGGAAGGCCGCGCAAGACCTCCCAACGTGTACTAAAGGACAGGGCAAAAGCAGACTCGAACGTTGCGAAAGGAGAATGCTATATTGCAAAGCGAACAAAGACCCTAAGCTGAATCCAACTGTTGCGGTGTAGGAGAGGGAAGCCGTAGGATAGAAGAGGAACACGGTCAGGAGGAGATTCGTTTATCTAGTCGTAACGTCGTGAATGTCATTATAGAGGAATGAATGCTTGTCTAAAGCACGAGAGTATTAGCGATTGAGGAGTGAATCCTCAACTACATGGGAGAAATGAATATGGGACCAGTTTCTCGGTGAAACGAGCTTAATACGTCGGAGGATGATTTTCCGTTCCGATGAAGTTTCTCCTTGCATTTATTCACCCAACGATTCACACCAACCGAGCCTAACGACGTCTGAAAGAACTATTCATCATGAATCTAACTGCATAGGTGCTTATAAAGGTTATTCCCGAAGTCTACATGCGATTGAAGAAACCTAATGGAACGGGAATGCCGCGAATCAATACTTTAAATCAATATCCTTCAAGTTTACGGAATTGAATTAACGGAATCATCTACTCAGCCGTTGTATAAGTCTAGTCATGGTAACAAACCTGAGGAAGGGTTTCTTAACAAAAACTTTCTCATTGCATAGCGCATGGCAGATATTTGTGAATCCCTCCTGATGCGTGAAGTCACCATCGTCGCAGCACAAATGTTTCTAGACTCACAGTCACGCCGGCATGGCTGCTGTCAGTTACGGGAAACCAGCGGCTTAATTGTGCACATAAGCATTCCTTCGCCATGATCTCAGCTTCAAGTCGCTCTACCAAAGTCCAACACTCCAATCCATTCTACCTCTTGTCCTCCAGGTTATCCCCTTTCTTGTCCAAACTCTTAGCAAGAATCTCTCCACATATTTTTCCAGCCTTACAGTTATATCGACTATTCAATAATATCATAGCTTCATCCGCCTTTGTTTCTGCAAACAATCCGCTAGCACAAACCCGCCCGTACTACGGCTCCAGAAATTCTCCAACTTGACCGTCCACTACAGCGAGCATGAGTGAATGACATTTTGGGGGCATTGCGCCGTCATAATCAACGAATCCTCGTGGTTTAAGAAAGCATGCGGGGGACAATCTTCGGTGAGTCCTTTGGAGACCCAGTGGTCCAGCTCATACCCGAAATAGCTTTTCAGCAGATATATATCGTGAGCATATACTTTTCCCGTTGAGCTATCACTGACACAATACAGGAAGCAGAGTCACAAGACATTACGCTGAAAGAGAACTGTTCAGGGCGGTTAGTGCCATACTTCAGCACTTCTACTGCCACGACTGCGAAGTTGAAAATCCTCCAGCCATTAACGCCGTGTCGGCAGCCCGGAATCATGTACAAGTTGCGATGGTGGCCGAAATGTATGTGGTTAAGGGCCTGGCTGCTCTTGCATGGAGCAAACTAGAACAATATTTCCATGAGGCTCCTGACATGTGTTTTTTTCGGTTTACTGGTTGAACTAGTCTACGGCAACTAAATTTCCGCGCCCAGCAGTACAAGAGACCTTCTTTCCAGGTTCACATTCGCGCACTGGAGTCCTCAGGGCGCGAAGAACAGGGTCTTTACTATGCATGGTCTTTATGATATTGCCAGGAACTATCCTTTATTTGGCGGCATAACAATGCAGATAACTCTGAAAAATGTATGCAACTCTACTCAAATTACCGAATCAAATGTCACAACCAGAATCGCTCCCGCATATTCATATTGGGCACAACCGAGAGCAAAGTTGTGGGTTGCCCGTGGTGCGGGAGCCACAACAAAATTGTTTGGCCATCTCTTCCTCAGAAAGTTGACCAGCACTATGATGGAGGGTATGAGGTGTTGTTGGTTTAATTTATGCAAGTGTCATATCTATTTCTTAAGATCTTTGGGTTGGCCAACTCCATTTTCTTGAGTTGTTGTGAACAGTTAGATTTCTCTTGTCAAACAAGTCCATTTGCTGGGCTCTTTTGTGCAATTAAATCCAGGTGCCAGTCACTCGGCCCGATATTAAGCCTATCTTACTTCGAATCGGGATACCGAAAAGCCACGCATGATTTTAGGGGCCGAAATATTCTATGCAGGCAAACTTTGCCGGGAGGATGTCGCCTCCCCGATCCTTATTCTCCTTATTCGCAGCAAAAAAAGTAGTGTGGCTGTGATCACACGGATGTTGTTCTGCGCCCGCCTGTGGCACAGTCCGCTGCACCAACCAGCATGCGCAACAGATCTTCAAACGTTACACCACTTTTATTAGAAGGAGCGGTATTCAGCTGGCCTGTATCAACAAACCGATGCCTGTTTGCCCAAATCCCAACCATATTTCTACAGTTTATCACACCGTTCAACAAACATTCAATTCAACAGTAGGCAGCACAGCCGCCCACTCCAGGTTCTCGTTAATGGTTGTAGGTCTTTGTGATAACAGACGTAACGCTACCTGTCCATACTTCAAGTTCCGTAGGTCACGATGGGATTCAGGCCTCAGGTCTAATGAAAGCATTCCAGCTGGACTCAGCTGAGTTCCATTTCGTTCAACATTTCCGACACCACTAGCGTGTGTGGAAGCATGTTGAATGCTATTGATTGAATGTGCCTTTTGTGTTGTTTAAGCGTTGTTATTTAAAGGACCGGATTGCCCGTCTTTAGATCAAGTACCTCTCATTCTCCAATCTCGATATACCACACCCGAGTCACCCCTTTTCTAACCCAGTTCGCTTAACCTAACAAACATGCACTTTCCAACGCTTTCTCTGTATCTCCTCCTCTTGCTGAAATGCAGCATTGCATCGCCGCTTCAACGTCGTGCTTCTTGCACCAGCGATAGCTGCCTCGCGCCAGTCCAGACAGCCGGAACAAAAGGGAGTATGGACTGCTCTAGTTATTTTTCCGCCGCTGCCACACCTGTGACCTCGTAAGCACTAATTGCCCTTCGCCGTGGTTTCTCTACGCCGGTCTCACTCTACATAAATCCACTGTGCTGATCATCACAACCATCGCTACCGGAATTGAAACCATCTGGACGCCATCAATTTCTTACTCTATTTGGAAATCCACGACTATCACTTCGACCACTCCGCTACCCATGAATACAGCCACTGGAAGCAAGAAACGACATATTCAAGCCAGAGAGGCCACTCCCATCATTCCTATGTATGCTTCAGCTTGCTCGGCTTCTGCAAAGTACTCCTCTGCTTGCTCTTGCATTGGCGTCACACAAACTCAATCGACAGTTGTAAGGCAGGCCCCATCTTTAAGCTCTTAACTGAGCAACAAATTAATTACATCTGTGTACTGGACAACCATAAGCACGACCACTACAACGAAAATCATTCCCACAGCTACCCAGACCTCAACTGCTGTATTTACGCGTGAGGGTACGTATGGTTCTCTTCTTTCCCCTAGAATCCCTGCGCCAAACCCAAGGCTTCTGGCTAATATTGGAACCTTACTCCCAACAGTCTGCAACCCAGAAAGCAACTACGGCTTCATCTACAACACCATCTCCTGGGCCTTCAACAGCACCATCCTCTACCCTAACGCCACCGCAACGTTCCGCTTCAGCACCCTCGATCATCACAGCTGCTGCGCTGCTTGCTACGGCAGCGGGCCCCACGGGTGCTACTTTTACTGGATGGATCTTAACAACGAGGGAGGCATTTGCCGCCTTGAAATCGTAGATGCTGTTACGCCTGGCGTTCCTCCTTCCTTGGTCGACGGCAGCGGTAGTCCTCCCAGTCCACATTGCCCGAACGGCGTTACTCAGGCGGTCGATATGACGCCTGGCAATATTATGGGTGCTGGGCCGTGTTTGGACGGGTGGCTGAGAACTGCTTACTAGGTATAGTGGGCTGATGAAATAAACCCCAGGATGGGTGATTGGTATTTTGAAGAGGGAAATGTCTAAGGTGTCGCTTGTGGCCGCGGCACTTTCGTTAACGGTAGACGCCAGATGTCGGTCTTGCGTTCACATTTTTCTTCCCGCCCTTGATCGTTGACATCCTTTGACCCTATCGCTCCTTATTCAACCCAGTTCCTTTTGTTCAAAATGCTGAAAGCAGAATCGTCGCCTACATGAAATAAAAAGTCGGTGGGTGTTCAACCTTCCATTGATCTATCATCTATTCACAACGGCGCTATCAAATTACCATTCCCAATTCCTCGGCGTCTCCAAAGGCCGTAGGCGGTGAACACGATGACAGTGAGAGGCACAGTGACCGCGAAGTACAACCATATCCATCTCGCAAGGCCAAATTCCTGCGTCACTGGAGAGGCAAAAAAAGCCATGCTGAAAATGCCCTTCCTGACATCAGTATACTTTAAGAGAGGGAAGATCAATATGCTTACGGCTACGAAAGTGCCGGGCAGGAAAAATATAGCCAGCACCGAAAGTGCAATCATCGATTTATTGTCCTCTGCTGTCAACTTCGCGATTTCAATATTAGTCTTCGCATTTCGCTCATTGATGCGATTGTCGTTTTGAGATGCGGTATGGTACAACATATTCTCATACAAATGTGTCCGGCTCTTGTAGTTTGCGGCCCATCGCTTACAATTATCCGCACCGCTTATGAGGTATTTCAGCGAGTCGTCGACGCTGTAGGGTCGGTCGAGTGGCCAGCCTTGGTCCTTGTACTTGTTGTTTAATCGGATGCAGTCGATGTATCTCTGGTATGCTGCTCGTAGGAACTGTCACCTCTCTTCGAGATCAGCGAGGTGCTCAAACATGCGGTGGATGTAGGAGCAGAGATTGTGCAGTTCGCTTGTTGCGTTGGGATCTGGTATCACTTGGGTCTCACGCCCACCTTACCCTGGGGCTGGGTTAAGCACTGGTAGTTGGTATTCCTATTCGTCCCATCAGTATCGAGATCCTGACGCCTACCAATATTCTCCATCTGGTGACTTCTCACGCAGACTTACATAGGAAAGCAAACACGAACGATAATAGTTGACGAGCTTCTTCCACACGTTCGAGCATTTGTCAAGCACCAACGCATCTACTCTGAGCGGTCTCTCAGAAACACTAGCACCCCCCTTCAACTTTTCAACGATTCGCTCCTTAGCACTCGCAGGAAAATCAACAAGGATATACGTAGCTGTGTTGGCAAGGAAGTCTGCTACGAATACCGCCTGAGGGTGCTTGTTCCAGCCACATTCACTGCGGTAGAACATTTCTGCGAATTTGCCGTCAACTCCACCCGATATTCGTCAATATAATCCAGACTGGACGTACCGAATCGCTCAGGGCGATCATCGGTATTATGGTGCAAGAAACACCCGATTCCATCCCAAATCTGGTCCTGGAACATGCCTTCGACAAACGTGTGCGGGACTCCGATCGTCTCCACCAAGTCTCTAAACGCGGACGAGGTGATGGAGAGGTGCTCGGGATTTTTTCCTTCAGGCCTTTTTAGGAAGTCGAGAAAGCTTGTGCACCAGTCACTCGTCAGCGTTTAACTCATTTCAACTCACTGCCTTACTTATGCCCACAAAAGCTACCACGCAAAGAATATCCTCATCATACAAAAGCCTTGTCCCCAACCCCTTCCATTCCCTTTTCTCTCCACCTTCCAGCCCCACCCTCAGCGAGCCGTCATCAAGCGCTCGCGACCATCTCCTCTCCCCATCACAGACTTCAAATAAATCTACAACCGTCCACTCAGAGAAATGTTCCACGGAATCTAAAGCATTACAATATTCCTTTGCCTCCTCAATCTCCGGCCGCAGCAGCGCAGGCAGTGCACAGACATTACCCTCTGTCCCACCCATAGCTTTATAAACTCATATATATGCTACCAACCTTGCTACACGAGTTCGTAGGAGGCTATGATTGTATAACCCTGTTAAGACTAGGCAAGATGAGATTGCAGATGGAGTCGTACGCGTACTTTATAGCTTCACATATTAAGGCATGAAACGCCAGAAGGGAGGATAATAGATTGCAAAATGTAACCGCATAGACCTCAGGGCTCGAGCGTGGCCTTTGCTCCTCTTCTTATATGTTGCATTGTGAACATTGGTCAGCCTCGCAACCTGCCCCACTCGCTCGCTGAAGCGGCTGAAGCGGCAGAGGAGGGCAGCAGGCAGCAGGCTGAAGGCAGTAAGCGATGCTGCATATAAGGCGAACAAGCCACGGCGAGATTGGGTACCATGCGCACGGCCTTGTACGAACAATGAGGCTGAGCTTTGATCTTGGGAAGGTTGGGATGGGAACGCAGGGGATCGCGAGGGTTGCAGCCGCCAACATTCGCCACCAGATCTCGTTCTCGTAACGAAAATGTTTATTTCGAGGTCTAGGATTCCATGAAACGAGCATCTATATCTTTGAAACCCAAAAACACTGATGCTGCCATCCTTTTTATTAAGCATGAAGCGCTCCCTGGGAGTACAGGAAAAAGGCCGCCCTTCTGATTGGTCGAGAGTAACTCGAGGTTCTTGGCCTCTGGTTGGTTGGTTTGAAGAGATGTTTGTGGGAAAGAGAATACCACTGTTCTACTCAGGTGCCACGGATTAATCTCAAAGGTTCTGCTTTCTGCCTCAGGTCCTTTTCCTGCGCCATTTAAGGCTTTATTTTGGCTCTCTTTCTTTCTTTCTTTCTTTTTTTATTTGGCTTTAGCTCCAGATTTGAGCCCCGTTTACTTTTCAGGCGTACAAAGCCTACTTAGTAAATACTAAGTAAATACTCGCTCGCGGTTCTCTTAGATAAATAACTGTATCTATCCAGTGATATGAATATTCTTCTTACGTGGTA
Organism: Lepidopterella palustris CBS 459.81; assembly: GCA_001692735.1. NCBI lineage: Eukaryota > Fungi > Ascomycota > Dothideomycetes > Mytilinidiales > Argynnaceae > Lepidopterella > Lepidopterella palustris. Next base: position 14,299 of record KV745144.1, on the reverse strand, counting down.
TATCCCTTTCAAGAGACACCGTTCCCAGTACGACGATGAGCCGCCGCAAAAGCTATTATATGTACTAAGAATATCGAGTTCATTTACCCATCTATCTAATTGATCTAGCGAGTGCTCATCTAAAATCTATGTTCGGAAAATAATACGAAAGAAATACGAAACGTGGATGGAATAGCGAGCGAGAGCAACTTGGGCCATATCATGGCCCCTTCTCTCCACCCAACAACAGCGGCTCTCCAATATCTCCTTCTATTTATTCCAACTCATCCCCAAAGGAACTCTTAGCGAAACCCAAACGTTGTTTCTGGAAACGAGCGAACCTCATAGTCGGATCTTGTTACACATTCGTCGTCCCTTCTCTAGCTTTCACATCCTGCGCATCCAAAAATGTCTGCATGCACCTCGTCTGTTTCGTGATTTCATTCCTCCCCCTTCCACATGACACTCACCAAGACATACCAAACCCGCCTTACGAATCAAAAATAGCCCCATACGCTGCAATCCCTCGTGTCTCCATGCCATACACCACCTTCCTCGTCACTTTAGGATTACTGATGATGAACACAGCCTCCGCCCCACTCTCAACGTACAACTTGTATGTCTCGGCCACAATATCCGGATAGCCCCTCTCGCGTGTATTCCAAATGACCGCGTTCGGATCAGATTTCTTAACTGTCTCCACAATACGCGGGCCATACGTGACTTCGGGATTGCGCGTGCTCCACAGTATCCTTCGTGGTGTCACATTGCAGAACATGAGGGACAGGCAGGGCCCAATTCCTGAGCCTGTAGCGACGAGCACGATCTGGCGGAACAGGCGAGAGGTATATAGCAGGCCATGAAGCGGGTATCCGCGTGTCCAGAGTTTCTTAGGCGGATTCTGGATCTGTTTTTTTGTCCAGTCGCCAGCGTTGGAGACGACGACGCTGAAGCCTTCGCCGTCATCGTCTGGGATGGTTGCGAAGGCGTGCCATTCAAGAAGCGGGCGGTCCGAGATCTTGAGGCCGTAGAAGGGGGGCATGTTCTTGTATTTGAAGTGGAGACGTGTGGCGTGGTCGCTGAGGGTCTCGGGGATGACTTCGCGGAGGCGGAGACGCGACCAGGAGAGGAATGTGCAGCATGTTGAGGCGAGGAGGAGCCAGAAGCTCGGGGCGCGGATAATGGTGAGGCCGTAGGATGCACCTGTTTCATGGTGCTTTATCCCTGCGATGATGAAGGTTTGCGTCCAGAGAATACAAAGGGCGGTCCAGCCTGCGAAGCGGTGGACGGCTTCGAAGTAATCGTGGAAACGGACTCGGAATTTTGGGTAGGCGCCACCAAGAATGAAAAGGAACATCATGACGAGTAGGTAGCACGTAATTACATTGGCGACAGGAAGACCGGCTTTTGGATTTTGAAAAAACTGGATGCTTGCTAGAACCGTATAAAGGAGAAACCAGACCACTGCTGCGACACCGCATCCGGAGTGAACGCCGCCGTAATGGTAAACTTTGGCGAGCTTCTTGCGGATGACTAAGGGGACCCAGTGGGGGACGCATGTGAAGATTTCATAAACGAGGTTGACCGTCTCCTCCTGTCTCATCAAGATGCAGACTAGGACATTGGCAGATGTGGCGTTTTTGACGTTTGAAAGTGTTGGAGCGCCTTTGCTCTGTGCAACGAAAATGATGAAAGCAGTGAGATTGACAATGAAAATGGCGCTGAACATTTTTCGATACACCGTGAAAAAATTATCTGCCATAGTAGTATTAGCATATGTGACTTAAAGAATAAGGTATCCTCGACTACGGGAACATACGGTGTAAATATCGGGTCACTCTAGTTCCATGCTTGTCAGGAAGCGAAGGAAGAGGTGTTTCTTCCTTCACGTCTTCTGAGGTTGAAGCACTTGATGAACCTGACCCTGAAGTGCAGATGATATCCGACTTCGACTTGGAGTCCGAGTCCAAGTCCGATTTAATGTCTCTAAAAATGCTCACGCTTGTCCTGGAAGCTTTTTCAGGATCCTCGAGAGGCGCAAGATGGCCTGGAACGAGAGCGGAAGACATGACGGAAGGGCGGTAGAGCAGAGAGAAAACGTGATAAAGTGAAGCTTCTGGATGGAATGGTATTGGGCGAATTTAGGGTGATATGAACGAACCCTTATATCTTCATGTCTAGCCTTCACTTCTTCGAGCTGGCGTGACATTCCAAACCTACCTTCCTAAAACCTTGCGATCCACACTCCCTACGGTATCATCGTATATCAGAGATAGTTGTTCAGGTACAGGTCGCAAGGGTCCTGTGCTCCGCTGCACTCTGATCTGGTCTGCCGACAAACCCTGACAAACTGTAAACACATAGCGTCGGTCATCAACGAATAAATCAACCCCACAGAAATCCGGGAAATGACATTAACGGCGACCATGATAAGATGAAGGGACGTAGTTCGCCTCTCCATGTCCGTATGTACGTACGCAGCCTACTGGAGTATATTAATCTTGGTAACTTTGATATTGAGAAGCTCGGGTGCACTTTCCAAGAGGGTAAGCTTAATCGCAAAACGCTACATCATGTCTCTGCGCTTGGAGTGATGCGCCCGAGTCTATGCATCAACATTGTTATATCTTTCTCGCCAGTTCCTTGAGATGTCGTCTGGGGTGTCGTCTGGGGTGTCGTCCGTGAGTACTCCGGAGTACAGAGGCTCGTGATAAGATATCACAGGCGTGCTATTATTCCAGGCTAGCCGAGAAAATAAACTCTATAGGGACGTAGATCATTTGTCTCTGACATCCGTTCGGATAGTAGTGGCCGAGGGACCCACTGTAGGTCACTGTGCCAAGACAACGGTACTAGTGACCTATACGGCAGGTGGGCCGGGCCTTTCCGTTGGATGAGCATTGACCTTCCACTTGGGATATCATCAGAACATCAGATATGAACCCGGGGATTAAGGCCTGAGCAAGTCCATACTGCTTCTACTGCACGCCCGGCTTTGGTTCCCGACCCCTGGAAGCCACATGCGAGAAGACCCTGCCACGAGCGTGCAGTTAATCACAATGCAGGAATTCAACACGAATCCAGGTTACATACCGATCAACGTTACCGTCTCCGGACTAGGGTACCCGCCTCGTATTTGTTTCAACCTCTACCGGGTCGCGTCCGTGTGCAAAGTATAGGACCACGGAATGCCGCAGGAACTTGGGAGCCTAGATGCATACGGGCCTTCGAGAACAACACCGAGTCTTTCCATTACCAGCCGCATCCGCAACCGATTGCTGGAACGCTGTCCGGTTGCTTATCGTTCCCATAGCGGCTCTTCCGGAGTCCAATGCTTGTAGATCTCCCACGAGTATTTCCTCCCTGTAACGTGGTATGTGGACTCGTCTACTTGGACAGCCTACCTGCCTCCAGGACGTTAGGTGCTGCAGGCATTGGACAAGCCATCCCAACTGCTAAAAAGAGATAAAACTCTTGTCTAGTCTTGTCTAGGATAAACCTAAGCAGGGTTCAGCAGACTCAGATGTTGGAAGATAAGGACGACTACGTCGACTCGGGCTCCATTATCTGATGCCACGTTAGAGGATGATATCACTGACGTTCCAGGAAGTGATTCTGGGGAAGAAAGATGCCTCCGATCGAGAGGACCCCACGCGTGTGAATTAAGCACTATGTTGTCTACGTCAGGCCTGGGAGACCTGACGATCATGGATGCCATCTCTTCCATTTGAGTTAGGAGGATATGGAGCGCTCCATACGAATAACTGCAACGATTGCCGAAGTGAAAGACGAGATAATGCACGGTGGTTTGACCGGATCCAGCGATACGAATGAGCGAGTCATAGTAATGTTAGACACCTCAAGTCGCATATCGATGTTTGGTGGCCAGTCGAACTGCACACGGTGTCAGAAGGGAAAGAAAGGGGCGTGGGGTGGATTGACACCTGCGTACTTGTAGTGGCGTACGACTCTGCGACGATCTACGGCCTGCAGTCCAGAAGCGTCATCGAGTCCTTCGGTATGGTTGAACATACCTCAAAACCATCAAAGAATCTGGGGTGGAACTCAAATTCTTTGTACATGCGTGTATTCCTCTCGGATTTTCACTGGCGGATGAAGCCATCATGGAATCAATGAGATTTGACGATCCCGGGGTAGGCTTTATTTTCCTAATAGAGAGAAAGAAGTGCAGAACAACAGTGAGGTATTTTCAAAAAGAGCACTACGATTCCATGCACCAAGGTGGATAACTTGCAGGTGAGTGAACAGAAGTGATGGACCGCATTAGCTACGTGGAAGATAAAAGACAGAAAATCTCACCAAGAAATCGGAAGTCCACGGATATGGATATTTGAAGATGCCGGCTGGAGATTGGGAGAAGCGGAAAGCATTTACAGTCCATCAAGAAAAAAAAGGAGCTCCTTTACCACCTTCTCTGGCTGCTCTTGTTGTGGCCAGTGGCCAGCTCCTTCAATAATTTTCACACCACGGAACTGAGTGCATGATTGGGGAAAGCCCTCCAAAGCACCTGGCTGCTGATAGTTACCCCAGTCTTTCTCGCCAGAAATGAAGGTCGCCGGCACTTCAATCTTCTTCCCGGCAAACAGATACATATCTCTTTGTTGGACCGGATCGGTTTGGCTCCTGTACCAGTTCAAACCGCCTTGAAATCCGGTACGGCACCATTCCTGAACGTACACTGCCAGGTCTTCGTCCGGCATCCAACTCATCGTCTTGGTGACATCCTCTTCCTCCATCAGCGAGGCAACAACCTCGGGCATCGAGGAGTGCAGAGGCATAATATAGTAATAGGGCATCTTAGGCAGTTCGCTGGCCTTCCAGGCTTCGAGCGGATGGGGATTGTTTCCTTTCCAGTCGGCGCTTTTGAGGTGGAGGTAGCCTCGAAGAAAAGAGTGCAGACCCTGAGCAGGAACGGACCAGTGGAAAGCAGCAAGTGAGGTAGAGTTGTACCATTTGTAGTGCTTTCTAGGCTCGGAGAGCGAAGCTAGTTCCATATGGATATCTTTAAAGGATTCAGGACTGGATGTCTGCAGACGTGCCGTATTAAAAGGAGGGGTAGGCGGCTGTTTGAAGGGATGGCTCATCATAGCCACACTCCCAAACATGTCAGGCCTCATCAATGCGCACATGGACGAGGAGACGGCACCGGCACCGAAGTCGTGGCCAATAACGCAGTGGACTTTGCTGTAACCCAACGCATTCACCAAGATTACCAAGTCGCGAACCAGATTAGTCATAGTGAATTCAGCCAAGTTGACTTTTGCAAATACAGAGTCGTCCCAGCCCGTTGTCCTGCCGTAGCCGCGTTGGTCAACAGCGACGACGTAGTACCCGGCGTCGGCAAGCGATGGCATAATTTTTCGCCATGAGAAGGCGAGTTCCGGGAAGCCGTGAAGGAGCAACAGAAGTGGTTTGTTCTTTTCGGGAGTATAGCCAGCCTCCAATACATGAAATGTAAGGTCATTGGCGGCGCAGTATAAAGGATACTGGGAGATGCCCTCCGGGAGAGGGAGCGGAGGATGCTGGGACTTTGCAGACGACATGGCCAATGCATGACCATAAGAGAGGAGCGTAAGCAATCTAGTCTGATGCAAATATCTCTACAAAGATGACCATTAGTGTTCTTGGATGGATGACTGTGTTGTCGATGGGAGTCATCATCTCGAGCTATGAGGGTCGAGAAAAGTGTCTGGGGGCTGGAGAAGGGGCAAAGGGGAGAGCAAGACACTCCGAGACCTCCGTTTGGCTGGTATGTCGGACATCTGCTCTATGTTGCATGAACACAACCATAACCGTGAGGCAGGGCTTTCTACAGCAAGTCAGTATTTGCTTCATGGTAGCCATGGACCTCTATCCACTGGCGGGCGCGCTCCAGGGCATCTAATAATACTACTCGAATAGCATCCAGAAGTGGCGCTAGGTAGAACTCGCAGACCAACTGCGAACCATGAGAAACAATAGGCCTATGAAACTCGTTCGATAGATTAAAATATCGATGTTTTCAGGTTGTGGGAGTTAAAGCTAGCCCTACACATTCGTAAAGAGTGTCAACATGTGGCTGAGATGTCTAGCTCCATGAAAATGACGATGCGGCTTACACACGCCTTCACTCTGCCCAGGTTTGCTCAGATCTCTGAACCGTCCGAGGCGTAACGGGGCACGCTCTAACTTCCCTCCCCAACTTTTGTTGTTTTCTTCTTCCTACTGCTTCCGCGACTCTATCGTTTGCTTGTATTGCGCCCCTCCCAAGAGCAGAGTGGCTCATTGTGTTCATTGGGTTTCCTCTGCCGTCGCGCAACTCCAGTCACACCTCTCGCTTCCCTTTCACGCTGGCCTGGTTCCAGCGCATCCGCTCAATGACATCAGCCGGCGGCTGGGTCATAGAGTCCTGCGCGGACTTTTCTGAACTTTTCTGAGGATTGTTCAACACCAACGGCGATCCTCGTTGTTCTGCTCTGCTACAAATCTTTAATCCAACATGTTCTATCGACGGAGAGCGTCGTCGAATCCGGTACGTACTCTCTTTATGTTCTACAGCACACAAACAAAAAGGTCCCCCCAACAGTGCATCTACACCATCTCCCAGTTCACGCACATACGTGCTTTATGCTGATACATTCTCTCAATGCAGCATTTCCACGCTCCACCTACACCCACAGCTGCCTTAGCTGCGAGTCAAGCCTTTTTGAAAAGCCGCGAGTCGAATGCCTCCCTTTCGTCAGCCGCTGCCGCTGCAGCGCTTCGAACCCATGCGACGACTCCAACGCCGGTTGGCGATGTACAGACGAAGCGGATGGTGCGGAGAGGCTCAACGTCCTCGTTAGGTAGCGCAGGCAGTCAACTGGGACCTGGTTTGCGAAGGCAATCTAGCTCTGGTTCGATGAGCGAACGAACTTTTCGGACACCCTCACCAAACAGGAGTAGTCCTGTTGTCGAGGCAGATCCTAACGCACCTCCAGTTCCTGCTGTACCAAATGACGTTCCGTATACAAGTATAGCTCACAGACGCACCTCAAGCTTGGAGCCGCCCTTCCGAGGGGCATCGCCGGGCCACAGGAGAGGTGGTGGGAGAGGTGTCAGTGTGGACAGAGGGACAATGGGTCCTGTAGGTCGAGGACACGCAGCACAAGTTTCAACGCTCTCTCAGGTGCCAGAAGTCGACCGAGAGAACAGCACGAGATCAATCAACTTCTCTCGACCCATGTCCCCGCCGATCAGTGCATCGTATACGGTTGGCCCAGGTCGGACAGGCCATAGTGGATGGTTTACTGCACCCATTGTTTCTGGCCAAACGGCAAGGGATAACTCCGCAACGCGTCCGAAGACGTCAGATGGGCTGCCTGCGAATGACATATCAGGCATACAACAAGCAATACACAATGCGGCCGATAAGCCGGTGGTTAAAAGGAAAAGCAAGACGGGATATCGTGTGGAAGGCGCTCGTTTGGCAAGCGGCACCATTGGGAATAGGCCAACAGGGACTGCTCTCCATGCTGATACTGCGTCGCACGTAACTAGGCCAGTGTCCTCTAGCCCCGGACACACCATCGACCCAAAATCACCGTCATCTGTCTATGATCCCTCTACGAGGACGTTCAAATTGAAGCAAGAGCCGGAGACCAGGCGTGCAGAACCGATTCAACGTCCGATAGAACGACCGCGAAGTCCCGCGTCTCAGCAAATCTCAGAACCTCCGCGTAGTCCTCCAGTTCAACGAATTCCGGAACAACCACGGAGCCCTCCCGCTAGTCCCCCCGCGTTTCAAACACGCGCAGGCGCGTTACAAGCCAGACAGAGCTCCGAGGATTATGGCGCAGAAGACCAAGAGATGCCTATTCCGGGCACAAACACAAGCCGTAAACTTGATACCGCTCAAGTACCGGACGACCACAACCGCTCGTCTGTGACGACTGCTCCTACGCCTCTGTCTACTCCAGAGCCCCATAATTCGCGGGCAACGAGTCAACCTGTAATTCAGACACCTGCTAATATTGTTCCAAGTGTAAAAGGACGAGGAAGTGTGCGTGGCGAACGGCCACAATCACTCAGCCCTGGTCGATCAGCGCATTTTGCAACAGTAGCAGTCGAAATGCTACACGGGGTTAGACACCAACCGCCTCCGCGGTCAATCTCCCCTGCAAAATCCGCTCTAAAGCATTCCCCATCTTCATCAATCAGGACCGGCTCTCCGGTGACGAATAATATCACCGGTACTAGTAGGAAAGCATCAAGTGAAGCGTCAGATACCATGTCTGAGGATGGCTCGAGACAAGTGCCCAAGAAGAAGAGAAATGTGCGAGTTAGTTTCGATGAAGACGCTGTTGTTGCTGGCACTTCAGCATACGCGCAGTCGCCTTCTTCGCCCAAGGGGCTCCATGCATCGAAGTGGAGCCCACCAACGCAGGCTTCTGGTGAAGACGACTTGGACGAAGTAATGAAACCAAGACCGGCCCTCCCATCTTTTGGGAGCATTCGAGAACGGCCCCGGCGGAGTGGCGACGAAGATTCGGCGGAAAAGGTGACTGAAATTGTGCATCCTTCGATGTCTGCATCAGTCAGTACAATCTCGGAGCCTTTAGAAGCGTCAAGCGACCACGCAATCGCTGGTGTTATTGCGCAGGAGTTTGCTTCTAGAGCCAAAAGCCATGCTCAAACTCCTCAGCCAGAGACTACCTCAAGTTTTACTCGCGAACCTCTTCCGCCGGAAGTCACGTCCGTGGAAGGGTCTGGATACGTCTCTGATTCTGAACAAAGCGCATATTCTCAGGATGAGAAACTCATTACGGAGATAGAATACAAAGCCAATGGGAAAGATCAAACACACGTGTCGCGTTCAGGGTTGGGATCCGATGCGACGGAGGAATCAGGCAACACGCCGAAAGCGTTGGACATTCTCGTCCCATCGATAGCGGTTCTTCCTGCAACACCAGCAGCCGAAGATAAATTGGAAGACACTTTGATGATGCCGGGTGGGTTTCCTGAGCAGTTTGAGGAGTTGGAAGCCGAGCGAAAAACAGAGGGCTCACCGCAAGACGCCATTCCCTACAACACCAATAGGCATCATCCTACAGGCGCTACACTTGCAGATGCTGGCATTTCTGAACCTTCACCACGGGACGCGTCTCCTTCACACATCTCTGAAGAACTCGCTGATCACGATCATGGTGTAAGCCATGGGAATGATTTGTCTACCGTTCGAGAAGATTCAGAGGAATCAGATAGCAGCAGTATCTATAGTGATGCTGCCGAAGATTTCGCTGATGCGGACGAAGGCGCTTACGCCTCGATAGATGCTGTCGTTGAAAGTCCAATTGTCAGCCCAGTGCCTGGTCTGGCAATATCGACTCCACCAGAGAGTCCAGTGTCCCCTCCAAGACAAAGCCGAATTGCGAGCGCGCTGATAGAACAGTCTGGCGAGGTCCCTTCAAGGAATGCAAATGGTGATTGGAATGCTACAAAAGAATATTGGAGCGGCTTGAGCGAGGCACGAAAACAGCAAATCGAACATGAAGCCAGAGCTGAACCAACGGAAGGATTATCTGCGCCAGCAGTTGTCCCTGTTTTGCAACCAGCAACGCCAAAGAAGACAAGGGCAGCAGCAACTCGGAAGCCCTCAGAACCTGTTGAAGCTAGTCGGCAGCGCCAAAATGACTCGCAGCCTCGAATCACTGTAATGAAAAAAAGCATGCGTCCAATGGAAGAGCCTTCTGCTCCCGAGACTCGAATGAAGAAGACAATGCGAACTGGTGGTCCGCAGGGAGGACTAGGATCGCAGTCTTCGGAGACTCAGATGAGGAAGAGCATGAGGAGCAATGACACTATGCCTACAAGCATGAGAGGTGATACTGGACTGGCAGCGTCAAGGCACGCTGTCCCTCCAGTGGAGAATCGCGCACCAAGAGGAGCTCTGCAAAAGCGGAACATCCCACCAGCTGTTGTTAATTCATCGAAAGTTCGATCGCAGACTGCACCTGGGCCACATATTACCAAGGGCAAGCCATCGCAACCACCACCTTTAATAACCAGCTTCTCAAATGACAGTGATTCGGACGCTTCGGCAAGTAGCTTCAGGAGACAAAGACCTAGGACATCTGGTGCAGAAGCAGGCAAATATACCATGCGAAGATCAATGAGAGGAGGGGCTCCACAGCCAATGTCTACGCCGGTACCCACGATGAAGCCTTCTTATCCGAGCCCGACATTACCACCGCTGACGCTTAGAACTTCAATGCGGGTTACGTCTCCAACACCGGCTCAAGGTGGTCCCCGGTCTTCAAGATTTGGTATTAGATCTCTGTCCCCGACCGGAACTGGAGGAATTATGGGAAGGTCCCGACGAAATCCCTCAATTGATTCGGCATCCCCGACTCTTCGATCCCCAGGCCCTCCACAGAAATTATCCTCTAAAATCCCCGGATTTGGCAAGTCATCGAAAGCAAAACCCGTGTCGCCAACCAAGGCTATCCCACGCTTCAAGAGCAAATTTAGGGATTCCAGCGACGAAGAAGATGACGATCGGCCAAGGAGATTCCAAAGTCGATTCGCAGACTCCGACGAGGAAGACGAGGACTTTCAGTTACCAGCCGGCCTAACGCCTGTTCGTGGAATCCCGCGGAAACCAGGAGAGGAAGATCGCGAATCAACAGACCTATCAGATGAAGAGAGCGACACCGAACCAATCGCGGCTGCCACTTCCTCAAAGGACATCGAAAAGGGTGGCTTACCAGCACCCGCAAATAGCACCGCTCAAGGCGCCATACTCGCCGGTGGTTCCCTTCGCGACAGCAAATACGCCGTCGACCAACCCAACGGTGCACTCATCAAGAGAGAACAATCTAAACGCGGTTTCTTCGGCCTGGGCAAGAAGAAGACGCACACTCCCCTCCCCGACATAATCGGCGGCTCGGAAACTATTCCTACCCCGGCGAGCCAACAAGCCCGCCCTCTTACGCCCATTGGCGAAGACAAGGCACTGGAAGCCGGTACGCAGGTCTCACCTGCCACCCCAGAGGGCGCACGCAGCCCAAAATTACAGCGCAGAAATACGCCGCAATGGGGCAGCCCGGCATCGGACTCGTGGCCGCTTTCGCAGCCACCGCGCATTGGGGAAGAGGTGCGACCGCAGAGTTCTGAAGGTGTGATTGCGTGGCCGAAAACGAGTAGGCTTGGATTGAGCAAGAGGAGTTCGTCGGCGGTGGTCGAGCCGCGGTTAGGTGTAGATCCGAAAACAGGCAAAGAGGTTGTAATTGGAAGAACAGGGAAAAAGAAGAGGTTTCCGATGTTGAGGAAAGCATTTGGTTTGAATGATTGATTAATTGCGAGAATTTATCTAGGAGGAATACCCATCTGTGGTGATGTGCTAATGATGCGTCGTTTTTAGCCATTGCTGGACCCCATATACCTGACTAGCTAACTAGCTTCCTTCTTTTTCTCGCTAAAGTCTTATTTCTTTCAAATCTCTTTCCTTCGATCAATGTGTATCATGTGTATCTACACGATTTCTTTTGATCGTCTGTCGTTGGATCGGAACTGGTTCGCTTCAGCACCTGGCATTTACACTACCTTGTGTCCGAATTAATTGTGAAGGGGGAAATAAGGAATGGGAAATTGGGATCTCATCGATGAGCCCGCGTGGAATTTCCCCCCGAATGAGCTCTTCGTCGAAGCTCGCGAGGATCTCTTGTAGTTGTGCTTCTTCTGTATATATTGTTCTGACACTGCTGGGCGGGTTTGAGAGAGGCGGAAGATGTGGAGATTACGGAGGTAGATAATTTATAATTTTCCGTGACGAAAGACACCTTTGGAATGAACAATATAACAGCTTCGCATACCCTCATGAAAACACTCAGGGTTATCCAAGGCCGCAAATTTCCGCTCTACAGCTGCCGCCTAGATTGCGGTAGTCATTCTTGGCTGAGACTCCGCTTCATTTCTCCTTACCTTTATATGTAAGACCTACTACTTTTCACATCCTCCTGCTGTCGTCATGAACCTGACATGCTGCATTCACCGCCGTAGTTAACAGTACATAAGTAAGCACTCTAACAATTAGCTCCCTGTCAACCAATCCTATTTAATCCATTCATCTTTGCTCCATTCATCTGACTGTCAGCATGGAATGCCTTACCTTTACGTCTCCTTGTTTCATCTCAGCCTTCCTGTTCTAATACACGAGAATAGTTCTGCGCCTATCTAAGAGTATCATATCAGCCATGTTGTTAACTAAAGAAGAGATTCTTAAATCCAGTGAAATCGACCCTGCATACAAAAAGGTAATCAATCTCAACCCACCAGTCCAAGAGCAAAACCAACTTCCTTGCCAAGGCAGTTGAAGCAAACCCCATCAACATCTCCGACACAGATATCTCCGCCGCGAGAGCATCCCGCGCAGCTCATCTCGAAACACTACGCCAATACTATACAATCAACGGTCCTGTCCCCGAAGTCATCGAGACCGATCATCAAGTCCCGACACGAGATGGCCAGAAAATTCGCGTTCGAGTATATTCGCCCAAGCACCCGCCGTCGGATGGGAGTCCGCTGATTCTCATGTTTCATGAGGGAGGATGGTGTATGGGCGACCTGACGGACGAGAATCTTAACTGTCGTATGTTCTGCCGAGACTTGGGCGCTGTTTGTGTCAATGTCGAGTATAGGTTCGGCTTCATGTCCCTCTTAATTCTCCAAAGACAATTAAAGATTTCACAGATTGGCGCCCGAGCACCCTTTCCCAGTCGGAGTAAACGACTCATGGGACGCTCTGAAATGGGCATCGGCAAACGCGTCGTCGTTCAAAGCCAACCCCGAGAGAGGTTTTATCGTTGGAGGTGCTTCTGCCGGCGGGAACATTGCCGCTGTTCTGGCCCATCTGGCCAGAGACGAGGGGCTGTATCCGCCCCTCACAGGGCAATATCTCTGCGTTGCAGCGCTCCTGCATGCCGACGGTGTTCCAGAGAAATACAAGCAGGAATACCAAAGCAGATTCACTAACTCCAGTGACCCGGTGTTGGATAACTCTAAGTGGGGCACAATTGATGGTACATATCACTTTTCCGTTTATCCTCTATTCTTGGTCTTAGAAACAGCCAGCTGACTCTAGCCCGCTCCAGTGCTCTACAAACCTGTAAAGACATCTCCGCTGTGGGAGCCATTCAACCACCCTCTCGGCCATAAAGGCGTCGCGAAAGCCTATTTCCAAGTCTGTGGCATGGATCCGCTTCGGGACGAGTCCCTGATCTACGAGCACGTCCTGCGAGAAGAAAGCAGTGTCGCAACGAAGCTTCATTTCTACCCGGGCTATGGACACATGTTTTGATGTTTTGGACTAATTTTCCAGATATGCCTATGAGCCGCAAGTTTGTGGACGATACGCTCGAGGGTTTCAGGTGGTTGCTGAAGGACTAGTAACGCGGAGAGATATGCCATTGGCACTACTTCGGAATGATAGTTTCTTCTTTAGAACGATTCCTTATTTCAGTAAACTCGCATACCAATCCCATCAACGCAGCGCCGCCAACGTCGCTCTAAAATCTACACAAAACGGCATGTGCTCATGATCGTGAGGCAAACTATGCAAACTCAGGACCTTTCCGAACGACCTGTGTGTAAACACATCAGCCTGCCCTCAGCACGCTTCCTCAACCCTAAAACGCGGCGCAAGCAGCTACACTGGGGATCGACAGCACTTCCAACAACCCAGTCTGAATTCATTTCTCTCTTCACCGTAAAGTTTGCCGCAGGGTATAAAGGGAGGTTCTGAACACGATAAGCGGAACTCGAACACAGCGCTAAACCTCCCCAAACTCCGTTACGGCCATGACCTTTGACAGATTCTGAATTAGGCCGGGATGGCGACGACAAATTCTAGCGAATGTCACTTCGGCCTCCGCCATCCACTCTCACTGCGTCAACATTCTCCCATCCGCCCCTACAGCCTCATTAGCCACATACCCCGTCTTCACTGTCCACACAACCGCCCCCGACAATCTTCATCCAACGTCCCCCAACCTCCCAGCCGGGATCTCTAAAACACAAAATCAGGTTCTGCGCCCCTCCAATCCACGTATAAGAAGAAACCAAACTCACTTTTAGCCAACTCCTCATTCTTTTCCGGCAAACAATCTCCGCATCCTGAATTAGCGCAGGCGCGACCCCGCTAGCCGTAATCCCCTGCTTCGCATACGCCTGCGGGAACCAGTGGATCAGGCCGTGTAGAAGCCGACCTCGATGGGCGATGAAAACCTCTCCACCGTTGAGCTATAAACCTCTCATGGCAAAAATAGTCATGCCAGGCACCAGG